>PYUH01000638.1:268413-355278 GCA_016808085.1 Suaeda aralocaspica | reverse complement strand
GGGGGTTAGCACCTCATATATTTAAATGAACTTATACTTCATCGCATTTCTAATCATCAACATAGACATTAAAAATTACCTCCCAACGATGCTGTACAACTCCCTCCTGTTTCTTTTTGGAACTCAATGTAACTAATGTCCTCAACCTGAACAAATACATTAGCGGCTAAAACCAATTAAGTCAAGCAAACTTTATCCAAACAAAAACATCTTACATGATGATTATAGAAGCAATACTATCTTACACTAAATGCTCGGGGATATCTTTCAGTGAAAATAGTCGAGGTACCAACATCATCAAATTTTCATCATCTGCATTACCAAGATCTCCTTTTTCTAATTAAGAACAACTCCTTGATAAAATAAATGACCTTATAAAATTGATAGAACATAGAGATATAATGCTTCATAAAGAAAGAAACAACATTACCAAAAGTTGATTATATAAAGTTGGTGATGCTTCTTAATATAGTCTAAAGTCTAATTGATCATTAGTAGTGGAGTATAATTGAACATATAAGTATCATTAATTACAAATAATAATTTTCAAATTAAAGAAGCATTAAACTTTGAATTACAGAATTCCTAAGAATTGCATTAAAGCTTCGAATTTAAAGATGTCACACATGGAAGAAGTCATTTTCACTAAAAACACAAAGTAATATATAGCAAGAATTCGAGGAAGAATTACATACCAAAATTCATACAAATCCCAGTAAAATTCGAAGCTCAAAACTTCAAAATTTGAACACCAATTTCATCGTATAAACCTCAAAAATTGCAGGAATTTTGAACATGAAGACCTAATTTGAATGTTTAGGGTTAATAGAAAATGAGATGTTTATAGTATAACTTGATTAAAATTTAAGAATTATCCACAATTGTGACAGGGACTGTTTAAGGTTTTATGGTTTTAGAGTAAATGGAATAATAAAAATTAACAAACATGCCTAAACATTCAAACTTCAAACCATAGAGTCTAAAGTTTACATCAAACAAATCTCGAAATTCAATTAACAAAAACATAATTAACAAATCTCGAAATTCAATTAACAAATTCGCCACTCAAAATTCAAACTTCAAACCCTAATTCAACAAATTTCTCTCAATAACAACTAGAATCGCAACTTTAGAATCAAAATTACAGAAATTAACAACGAAACTAATAATCAACGAAATTGAAAGTTTACCTTAGCATAAGAGTAAATTTGAGCAAGCAAAACTTAATTCACCTTAGCATCTTCATCATCGGAATAAGAGTCATCTTCAGAAGAACTTTCGACCTTCTTTGGCTTCTTCTCATTTTTCTTCTGAGCAACAGCAGCTATATCTCTCTCCAATTTCTACTTCTTCGCACTCACTGCCTTCTCAAGCGCGTCATATGCACCTCTTTTACCTAAAATCGCAAACAAAAAAAACAAAAAATTAGAACAAAAACAAACAAAAATTCGAAAAAAATCAACAATAAACTAAAATCAAACGAAAATGAAATCAGATATTTTCGTGAGTTTATACCTTTCTTTCCAGATTGAACAACAACATGAGTTGCTTCAACCTAAAAAATCAAATTCAAAATCAAAATCAAAAATTCCTTAATTAATTACTTCACATGAACAAATTCCAACAAAATAAAGGAATTAAACAACAAAAACGTCGATTAATCAATTCGCATGAAACAAATTACAGCAAAAAAAAAAGAGATTTAAACTACAAAAAACGCTATTTCGAAACAAATTAGCACAAAAAAGAGGAAGTTTTGTTGTTGTTTACTTAAATGGCATTCTGGTTTATAGTAGAAGCAATGAAGATCATCAACAACATCTAAGGAGTGTTTTCGAAACATTAAGGCAACAAAAACTTTATGGGAAGCTCGAAAAAATGGTATTTCATGGTAGCTAGTGTCACGTTTTTGGGGTATGTGGTCTCCCAAGATGGAGTTTCTGTAGATCAAACAACGGTAGAAGCAATCAGAACTTGGCCTACTCCAACTAATGTCACTAAGGTTCGTGATTTTCATGGATTGCTTCATTCTATAGGAGATTTGTGAAGAACTTTTCATATATTGTAGCTCCCATGATTGAGTGCATAAAACAAAAAGCCTTTTGAGTGAACAAAAGAGGCGCAAAAAGCCTTTGAAAGGATTAAGGAGATGCTATGCAACACACCTATTCTTGCATTACCTGACTTTTCAAGACCTTTTGAAGTTGAAACTGATGCAAGCAATGTGGAGATTGGCACAGTATTGGTTCAAGGGAAGAGGCCTATTGCTTACTTTAGTGAAAAATTGAATAGAGCAAGGTTGAACTACTCTACTTATGATAAAGATTTTTATGCAATTGTTAGAGCTCTTGATCATTGGAGTCATTACCTAAGACCTCATCACTTCATTCTACATTCTGATCAAGAATCATTGAAGCATATTAATGGCCAACAGAAGTTGAATCCTAGGCATGCCAAGTGGGTACAATTCCTACAATCTTTTCACTTTTCATCAAAGTACAAAGAAGGCAAGTCTAATGTTGTTGCAGAGGCTCTATCACGAAGGTATGCTCTTATTAGTGTGTTCTATTGCAAGCTACTTGCTTAAGATATGATGAAAACATACTATGAGCATGATTACAATTTCCGTCCTATATTACAACATATGAGCAAGGGTGTTATGGGCACTTATGTGATGAATGATGGGTTCTTATTTAAAGGTAATCAATTGTGTGTGCCTAGGTGTTAAATTAGAGAATTATTTGTCAGAGAAGCGCATAGTGGAGGGTTAGCAGGGCATTTTGGCATTACGAAAACTCTAAACATGTTACAAGAACACTTTTATTTGCCTAAGATGATTGTTGATGTTAAAGCTATCATATCTCAATGTTCAATCTGTCAATTGTCAAAAGCCTCTTTTCATCATGGTCATTACACACCATTGCCTATTCCTGAAGGTCCTTGGGAAGATCTCTCCATGGATTTTATTGTGGGATTACCTAGAATTGCGAGAAGCAAGGATTCTATCATTGTTGTGGTAGAAAGATTTTCGAAGATGGCTCACTTTACACCTTGCCATAAAACAAATGATGCTATGAATGTTGCAGAACTATATTTCAGAGTCATTGTGAAGCTTCATGGGATTCCAAAAACAATTGTGAGTGATAGGGATACGAAATTCATGCGCTATTTCTGGAAGTCTCTGTAGAAGCTTGTTGACACAAAACTACTCTTTAGTACATCATATCATCCTCAAACTGATGGGCAAACAGAAGTCACAAATAGAACACTTGGTGTATTGTTGTGTGGTTTGGTGAGCAAGACTCAGAAAGATTGGGATTTGAAGCTTGCACAAGCAGAGTCTGCTTATAATAGGTCACCTACTTTTGCTACTAAACACTCGCCATTTGAGGTTGTTTATGGAGTGAATCCTAAGTGAACTATTGATCATATTGATATTCCAAAGGGTGAATTGTTGCACAAGGATGCTTTGGAAAAAGTTGAGTACATGCAGAAGCTTCATGCGCAGGTCAGGGCTAGGATTGAGAAGGTGAACGAGCCATACAAGGCTCATGCAAATAAGAATCTTGATCAACATTCATTCAAGGAGGGAGATTTGGTTTGGCACTTTGGCTACACCTAAGGAAGGATAGATTTCCAAATAAACGCAAGAACAAGCTTATGCCTAGGTGTGACGGTCCATTCAAAGTGTTGAAGTAGATTGGTGACAATGCTTACCAGCTGGAATTGCCAGGTGAATATGAAGTCCATGCTACATTTAACATTGGTGATTTGACTCCTTATGTTTCTGATGATCAACTTCGAGGTTTGAGGACAAACTCTTTTGAAGAAGGGGAGGATGATACAAATATTGATCACAACTTGGAAGGTTTGATTGAAGCTGCTAACAAGGCTGCAACCATGGGGGTATTGATTGCTTATGGAGACTCAAGTCTAATGGGTGCATCCAAGGTTGGGATTTGCATGTGCATGGTCACACATATCTAGGTGTGGCGCGCAAGTCAAGGCAAGAGGGTTGACAAGGGGAATAAGTTGGTTTTGCCTATGAGTTTTTTTCCCATTTCACTTGATAGGGTTTTTCTCATTTTAGGCATTGAGTGTTTCATTTCTTGGAGGGTCTTAATCTTCATTTATAGCCTTAAAACCATGGAACATGACTTCTTGAAGGTTTCTTGATTAAAAGATTGAATCTTGAAAGGTTTCTTGAAGATTTGAAGGAAAATCTTAAAATTGCGCAAAAATTGATCCTTACTTATGGCGTGGATTTTGAGCGATTTTCTAGGATTTTGGATGGATTAAATCTTTGTGTAAATCTGGTTGTAATTTGTTGATCTCTTTTTTAGCAAGGTATTAGAAAGTTTTTTAGGATATTTTATTCTTTAGATATTGTTTATTAGAGTTTGTTAGCAAGATGAGAATGACATGCAATGCTGATGTGGCATCTTATCTTGTGAGTCATGGATGAGTCATTAGGGGGACGGTTTTCCTTAGTTTTGTGTGTGTGTTTCTAGCTTTTTTTGTAACAATTCAGTTTTGATTAATGAAATAAAGTGATGTGATTAATGATAGAAAAATCACCAACCACAATGATAGAAACCTAGTTCGGTTTTCTCTAAAGCCAAGCACCAAGAAAAACGATCTAGGTTGAATAATTCTGTGAATTGGTTAAAGCTATGCACCCTCAATTCTTAAAATTATCCTCACAAGAGTCTAAAACCTAAGCAACAACTCTCAACGTGTTCCAAATTTCCTCACACTCAAAAATTTCCCACACCTTCGGTTTTTGTGTTTGTTTTGTAAAAAACAAATAAAACTTAAACAATAATGTTTATTGAATTCTCTAATATGAATTTTACAAACTAATGTTGAGATTATTTATAGGCATAATCATCAACAAAATCCTAACTAAACTAAGCTAAAATACACGCACAAACTAAGCTAAAAATCGCCCCCTAAAAAGTGACTCATCAATGACTCACAAGATAAGATGCCACATCATCACTGCATATCATTTTCATCTTGCTAACAAACTCTAACAAACTATATCTAAACAAAAAATATCCTAGCAAACTTCTTAATACCTTGCTAATCAAGATAATCAACAAATTACAACCAGATTTACACAAAAATATAATCTACTCAAATCCACACAAAATCGTCAAAATTGACACCACATAAGCTTGATCCAAATTTGCCCAATTTTTGTGCTTCTCTTCAAATCTTCAAGAAACCTTTCAAGATTCAATCTTTTTAATCAAGAAATCTTCAAGAAGTCATTTTCCATGTGTATAAGGATGTAAATGAAGACTAAGACACTTCAAGAAATGAGAAAAACCCTATCAAGTGAAATAGGATAAAAACCCATAGGCAAAACCATCTTATTCCCCTAATTCCGCCATTTTTTCCTTTGCTTCAAATGATCAAGTACATTCGTGTGTCACCATGCACACCCATGATGATGTCTTTGAAGATCCCAAAAGCCTTGAATCTCCATAAGCCATTATTTCCCCCATACTTGCATCATTTTTAGAAGCCATTATCAAACCTTCGAAGTTATCACTTTGTTTCGTATCGTCCTCCTCTTCTTCAAAAGAGTTTGTCCTCAAACCTCAAAGTTTATCATCAGGAACATAAGGAGACAAATCACGAATGTTGAATGTAGCATGAACACCATATTCTCCTGGCAATTCGAGTTTATATGCATTGTGCCCTATCTTGTTCATGATTTTAAATGGTCCATCACACCTAGGCATTAGCTTGTTTTTCCTTTGATTAGAAAATCTTTCCTTTCTTAGATGTAACCGTACTAAATCACCTTCTTTGTATGTGTGTTTAACTTTGTTCTTGTTACCTCTTGTCTTGTATATATCTTTCACATGCTCAATTCTTGCTCTAACCTGTGCATGTAACTTCTACATGTATCCAATTTTAGCTAAAGCATCTTTATGAACGAGCTCAGCTTTGGGAATAGCCACAAAATCAATGGGCAGCTTGGGATTGACTCCATAAACAACTTCAAAAGGTGAATGCTTAGTAGCATATGCAGGTGAACGATTATAAACAAACTCTACATGAGCTAACTTCAAGTCCCAATCCTTTTGTGTCTTGTTTACCAATCCACGAAGTAGGACTCCTAGCGTTCTGTTTGTGACCTCAGTTTGACCATCTGTTTGTGGATGATATGAAGTACTGAAGAGTAGTTTCGTACCTATCAAACGCCACATTGACTTCAAGAAATAACTCATGAATTTCGTGTCCCTGTCACTCAATTGTTTTCGGCACCCCATGTAACCTATCAATGCCTCGAAAATACAACTCTGCAACATTCACAACATCATCAGTCTTGTGACAAGGTATAATGAGCCATCTTTGAAAACTTGTTAACTACAACCATTATAGCATCCTTTTGCCTTGCAGTTCTAGGAAAACCTACTATGAAATCCATAGAAATATCATCCCAAGGGGCTTCTGGCACTGGCAATGGTGTGTAGAATCCCTGATGGAAGGATGCCTTTGCTTTCTGACAAACGGCACAATGTGAGATAACTGCTTCAACATCTGCAATCATTCTAGGCCAATAAAAATGTTCCTGCAACATTGTCAATGTATTTGTAATGCCAAAATGACCTGCAATTCCACCCCCATGCGCCTCTCTGACGAGAATACTACACTTAGTGATACACAGTAGATTCCCTTTGAATAAGAATCCATCATGTAGCACATAAGATCCCATTGACCCCTTGGTAATTTGTGAATATATAGGACCAAAATCTCCATCTCGCTCATAATACTATGTAATTAACTCCAAACAAATCAATTTGAAATTAAGAACACCAATTAAAGCATACCTCCTTGATAGAGCATCAGCAACCACATTAGATTTGCCTTCTTCACACTTTGATGAAAAGTGAAAAGACTGCAAAAATTCAACCCACATAGCATGTCTTGGATTGAGTTTATGTTGGCCATTGATATGCTTCAGAGCCTCATGATCAGAATGCAATACAAAGTGACTTGGTCGCAGATAATGACCCTAGTGATCCAATGCCCGAACAATAGCATAGAATTCCTTGTCATAGATAGAGTAGTTCCATCTTGCTCCATTCAGTTTCTCACTGAAATAAGCTATAGGCCGCTTACCTTGAACCAACACTACACCAATTCCCATGCCACTAGCTTTTGTCTCTACTTCAGAAGGTTTCGAAAAGTCTGGTAAGGCTAGCTAGAATAGGAGCTTGACAAAGCAATTTCTTCACCAATTTGAATGCCTTTTGCGCATCTGTAGTCCATTCAAACTTTTCCTTATTCTTCTTAATACACTCGATTATAGGAGCTACTACAGAAGAGAAATTTTTCACAAATCTTCTATAGAAAGAAGGTAAACCATGGAAAGCATGCACCTCAGTCACAGATTTCGGAACTGGCCATGACTTAATAGCTTCTACTTTCAAAGGATCAACTGAAACACCATCCTTAGAAACAATGTAGCCTAGAAACATCACACTAGTTGCCATGAACGAGCACTTTTCGAGCTTAGCATAAAACTGCTGCTTCCTTAAAGTTTCGAACACTTCTCTTAGATGCTGCAGATGATCTTTTATACTTGCGCTATACACCAGTATATTATCCAAGTAGACAACCACAAACTTTCCAATGAAAGGCTTCAACACTTCATTCATCAATCTCATAAAAGTACTAGGAGCATTAGTAAGACCAAAAGGCATAACTAACCATTCATAGAGTCCTAGTTTAGTTTTGAATCCTGTTTTCCATTCATCACCCTCTTTCATTCGAATTTCATGATAACCACTCCTCAAATCAATCTTAGTAAACACTTGTGAGCCAAACAATTCATCCAATAAATCATCTCAACGAGGAATAGGAAACTTGTATTTGATGGTGATGTTGTTCACAGCTCTACAATCAATGCACATTCTCCATGATCCATCCGTCTTTGGAACATCAATGTTGGTACTGCACATGGACTCATGCTCTCCCTGACATACCCTCTTGCCACCAATTCTTCAATCTGGCGTTGAATCTCCTTAGTTTCTTATGGATTGCACCTGTAAGTTGGTTTATTAGGAATCTGAACTCCAGGAACCAAGTCAATCTGATATTCAATTCCTCTGATCGGCCGCAACCCTAGTGGCAATTTATCAGGAAATATGTCTTGAAATTCGTGCAATAAGGGGCGTAACTCACGAGGGATGCTCATTGCTTTCTCTTGCACTTCCTTAGCCATCAACACATATAAATCCTCACAAATTTTCACTTCTTGCACCATGGCCTTCTCATCAATCAACAGAACACCCTTTTTATTGCTCACATCTTTCGAAAATTTTGTGCCTTCCAAAGGTTTCAACGAAACTAGTTTACCTTGTGCCTTCTTTCTAATGATGTATGTATTTGTTCTACCATCAAACTGTACAAATCTATCATACTGCCATGGTCTTCCAAGCAATATATGGCAAGCATCCATAATACATACATCACAAAGCACTTGATCATCGAAATTTCCAATCTTAAAACTAAATAGAGCTTATTTATTCACCTTGACATCACTTGTGTTACTGAGCCAACGTAACTTGTAACGTTGATGATGTTCAATGGTAGGAATCTCCAGTTTGTTGATCAATACAATAGAGACCACATTAGTGCAACTACCTGAATCAATGATTAGGTCACACAATCTTCCTAGAACATTACACCCGGTGATGAGAATCTTATCCCTTTGGTTCTCTATAGGTGGCGCAACTTTGGATTGCAAAACCCTTCGGAGAACTAAACTGTGGCCACGCACTTTAGGGGTAATCTCTTCAATCTCCTCTTCCTGTGTGTCATAATTCACGCATCTTCTAGTTGTTGACGTTCATTCTCCTTTTCTTCAAAGTCTACATCATCTGCCCAATTTCGAGTGGTATGAACTCTTGAATGTGGACAATCCTTCTGAATATGACCTTGACCTTTACACTTGAAGCATGTACGTTGATCAGGGTTTGGAGGTTTAGTAGCAGAGCCTTTATCCTTGAGATACAGTGGAACAACGGCATAAGGAACAATGGCACCTTCTTTCTTCACAAAGGGTTTCGAAAAAGTAACTATTTTTTTCGAAAATCGCTTCTCAACCCTAAATGCAACCTTGCAAACTTCATCAAAAGTCCAGTAAGGTTGTAGTTCCACCTTTTCTCTTATTCTTTCATCTAGACCAACTACATAACGAGCAACTTGATGATCCTCCTTTTCTTCTAGATCGCAGATGGTAATCAAGTTGAGGAATTCAGATGTATATTCTTCAACTGATTTTCGATCTTGCTTCAAAGTATGCATCTTTATAAAGCTGCCTTGCTCGTAATCCTGAGGAACAAAACGTTTCCTCATCTCCTTCTTCATTTTAGTCCATGTAGATACCTTAGACTTCCCATCCTTCTTCCTTTTTCTTTGCATACCTTCCAGCCATAAACTATCTAAGCCAGTCAACTTTAGTTCTGCAATCTTATATGATTTTCGATCATCATACTCCTTATATTTGAAAATTCGTTCAATCCTTTTTAGCCAATCCAGGAACTTTTCAGGACCCAAACTTCCACTGAATTCAGGAATATCTAGTTTAATATTTGGTATCAAGCTGCTTTTTAGTACTTCTCATCACCCCCAAGTAGATGGGCAGACTGAACTCACAAACAGAACCTTGGGCACTTTGTTACGTGGGCTTGTGAGTAAGACACAGAAGGATTGGGATGTGTGTCAATGCCATGAAGAATTTGATTATAATATGGCCATTTCATCCACCACAGGACATTCCCCATTCGAAATTGTGTATGAGATCAATCCATATATGCCCATTGATCCGATTCCCCTGGCTATAGACGAAATCCATGTAGATGCGGGGAAAAGAGGGTGAAAATCTTCAATAAAACGTGTGAAGCAGTTAAGAAGAAGATTTCTAAGATGAATGAAGTCTACAGGAGGCGGTCCAGCAAAAAAAGAACTCAGCATGTTTTCAAACCTGGTGATTCAATATAGATTCATCTCAGAAAGGAATGTTTTCCTCATAAAAGGAAAAATAAATTGATGCCTAGAGCTGATGGACCTTTTGAGGTGATTGAAGTATATGGAGACAATGCCTATAAATTTGATTTGCCTGATGAGTATGGTAATGTGAGTGCTACTTTCAATATTGGGGATCTCTCACCATACTATGATGATGTGAATTTGAGGGCAAATTCTTTTCAACCAGGGGAGAATGATGTGAGTTTAAGTACTACTGAAATATCCTATGATACACTAATAGTGGATGAGCCAATCAACCTATTAATAAATCCTATTAGGTTTGATAAGGATAAATCACAGGTATGGGTGACAATGATTAAGGTTGACATTGTAAATTCTAGTGATGGTGGTGGCTTCCTAGCCAACAATATGGATGGTGATCATTAATAATATTGTCACTGGTGGAGTGAGTCATTAAAAGAAATTTTAATAGATTATTAATTCACTCACAGGATGGATAGACATGGTGGTTACAGGGAACAAGTTGGTTTGGTCCATGAATTTTTTCCTATTTCACTTGATAGGGTTTTCTCATTTTGGACATTATTATTGCTAGTTCTTGTGGAGTCTTGATCATCATAAATATGCTAAAATACATATAGAATGGTTTGTTGAAGGTTTCTTGATTAAAAGATTGAATCTTGAAGCCTTTCTTGAAGTTTCTTGGAATTCTTGAATTTTGCGCAAAAAAGGACGAAGCAATATGGCGTGATTTTGGACGATTTTTGTGGTTCTTGGCCATCTTCAAGATTTCGTGATTTTTGGTGTAATTTTTGATGATTATCTTGTTTATTAATTATTTAGTCAAGTTGTTAGGATAATTTTTTGATTAGTTAGGTAGTTAGAGTTTGTTAGGCAAGATAAGATCAAGATGCAAGTTGCATGATAATGTGGCAATCTTATCTTGAGTTTGTTGAGCAACTTGTGCAAGTGGCACAAGTGGGCCGAATTTCTTACTTGTTTTCACGTGTTTCTTAGTTGTTTTTAGCTAGGATTTTGTTAATGATTATACCTATAAACAATCTCAACATTAGGATGTAAATTAATTAGGTTTTACACATTGAAAATTCAATACATCGAATTTACGAAATTGCGCAAGTTTAGTGAATTTTACTTGTTCGAAATGTTCTATCGTAAATTTGTGAGTCAAGAGTGATAAACAAATTTAGAACGTAGTTAATTAATTACAAGAGTGTATTAATTAATTAGTCTCAATTAAAACAATCCAGAAGTGGAGAGTTTAATCGACAAAAATCCTGAGTTTTAGGTTGTATTTGCGAGCACTACTTAAAATCCACATCACCAAACCCACCCAAAAACCGGCCAAAAAAGTAGCCGGAAAATCCAAAACGAAACCAATTTCCTCTGTGACTGACAAAAAACGAAAAAGGGAGGAAGTCGAACCAACTGATGAAGATGAAGACGTTGATGTTGCGGATGACTCAATGAAAACGTTGGAAGCGGAAGCAAGTAAGTACGTTCCAAGTTTGTTTTTGGATTTAGATTGGTGTAGTTCGGTTCGTTATGTCGAATTGTTGGATGTTGTTGATAACCAAGGGTGGATAAAATTGTTGAGCGAGCATGGAATTGATGATGTGTATCCTAGAGCAATCCACAAATTTTGTGAAAACTATGGATTTGCTAAAGTAACTATCACTAGTTCCGTGAATGATGTTGAGATTTCTTTTGATGCTGATTATTTGACTAAGTTGTTTGAAGTTTTGAATGAAGGATATGACAATTATTTTAAGGAGAGGTATAATTTGAAGATAGGGAAGGTCGCAAAAGATGAGATTTTGACGGAATTAGGAGGGAACAAGGGAGTGAATAAAATCGATCATAATTCGCTTTCAACTCTTTGAAAATTAATGTTTAATGTTGTGAGGAGAACTGTTTTTCCACGAACACAGAAGAGGGGTGAAGCTAATTTGTTGGATTGTGCAGTAACTTAATGTCTTTTGTTTAATGTGCAAATTAATTTTCCAAGCTTGATGATTTCACACTTGGATCACACTGTTCCAAGCGGTCTGAAAGTTGGATATGGAACTTTGTAAACCAAAATTTTCAAAAGTTTTAATGTTCCATTAAAGGTGTATGGGAAAGTTGGGATGAAGAAGGAGCTGTACATTCAGGTTTCTACGTTGAATGGACTGAATTTGGGTGTTTTACGTGGGCATACTCAGTGGTACACAGAGATTTTGAGGTTATAGGAGAAAAAATAAGAGGGAGGAAGAAGAAAAATCGAAAGTGAGGAAGAGTAGGAGACTTCTCAACAAGTCTGACAGTCTACCATTGATCTTGAGGCTGAGGGCATAAAAATAATTGAAATAAAGGTTCTGGTTCCTGAGATGACAGAGCAGTTGGAAGAGTTCCTCAAGAAACTTCAGGAGAAACAGCACGATGTTGAAGGTCAAGTCCTTATGATGAGACAGGCCTTGAGTTCCTTTACGTTATCTTACGACAAGAAACATGAAGAAATAATGGCATGTCTTACTGAGCTTAAAAATGCAAAAGGAACTCTGTCTCAAACTGCTGGAACTGCTCCTGGTAATGGTGAGGGTGGAACTCATGTTGAAGATGCAGCACCAGAAGAGGAGGTTCCCGTCACTTCAGTTCCTATGGAAACATCCCCTACCTCTGCTCCTGAAGGAAGCTAAGCTGACTCTATTCATATAGAAACTACCCTTGCCTCCTAAACCCTTATTATGTCCCACTCCTTCCTAATTGCACTACCCTTGTTTGACTCTATTTCAATATGCTTGTAATATTTGCATTGGATTTCTATTTTCTTTAGTATTTATTTTTGCATCGTTTACGTTGTTTCCTTTTTCTTTCTTTTCTTTAACTTTTCAATAAAATTACTATTGGTATGGGTAGTGATTCTTTTTCTTGCTTTCTTTCATTTTTGGGAACATATATATCATAATTCTATTTCTGATTCTTTAGATGCATCTTGATGGCTAATATTGTTAGATTGCTGCTTGAGATACATATTGGAATTCCAAAAGTGGGGTCTCTACCACTATATATGAAATAATGGTGGTGTGATGAGAAGTTCCACAAGTAACATCGTTATGAGTTTTGATGATGCCAATAGGGGGAAGAGAAAAGCAAAATAATTGCATACTAAAATCAAAGTCTGAATTCTAACTCTCTCTCACTCTATTAAAAACCTGCAAAATTCTAAGTAAATAATATTAGTCTTAGTTTAGTGTATAGTAGTTTTTTTTTTTTTTCAAAAACAAAAAAATTAGTAAAATTAAAAAATCAAACAATTATGTTCTTTATGTTTGTACTTTTTCTAAGTTTGTTTGCCTTGGTTTGTCATCATCAAAAAGGGGGAAATTATTGACCCATGAATTGAAAGTAAAGTTTTGATAATGACTGCCACCAACAAACTTAACTAATAAATACTTTGAGTTCCTATGAGATTTTATAGGTTAAAAGAGTAAGGAACTTGGAGCAATATTGGAGCATTCCAGAGTAGGAACGTGACAAGTTAACAACCATGTTAAAAGAGAAGTTCCTAGACTGAAACTTGTAAAGGAACACTGAAGATAGAAGAGAGGTTCCTGAATAACATGGTTGTGTAGGAACAAGGTATGAGAATCTAGTTGTTCCTACAGGAACAAGCGAACAACATCAAGGCAATTCCAACAAAGTATCTTGATGAAGAGAAGAGAATTCCACGAAGATTATGAGAGTAATTTTCTAGGATCTTTGTAAATATGTTGTAGTCTCAAATCAAGTTGGAACATCATATCTAGAGGTCAAAATGAATCTACCCCATAAACTAGTCTAGATTAATTCGGCTGTAATTTAGGTCATAACAACCTTCTCCATGATGCCTTAATTTTAGGAGTTAAATATCTAACTTAGTTTGTTGAAGATTAAAACGACATCTAGGGTATTTAAGAAGTCAAATAAAAGTTGTTAGGAAACGCTAGATTATAAGAGTCAAATCATGGGATTATGGGCAAAAATATCGGTTTAAAAATTCAGTCAAAAATGTCCTATTCTATTGGTCTAAAAACGTGGATTAATGGGGAGAAATCATGGAGTAGTGGATGATCAATGTACGTGGTTTATGGCTGATGTTTGCAAAACAAAATCACTCTATAAATACTCCAAGAACTTCAGAAGAAAAAGTGTAACAGCAGAGAACACACTTGAGCAATAAACGAGTCTAAGTTTCAATTGACGTTCCAGTCCATTTTTACGAGTTCTTTCAATGTATGAGAGTCTGTATTGAGTTGTAATATGTGAGAAAAAGTGAAGTATGAGAACAAGAAAACGGTGGAGAAAAAGAGAGAGAAAAAAGAGAAAAAGAGTGAGAATTGATAATTAAGTTCCTATAGGAACCGACGAGTGAAAATAAAGAATTTAGGTCGTAAAAAGTATTACAGGCCTATAATAGAAGTATAGTTTTCTTCCTTCGGCCAAGGAAGTTTTTCTCGTAGAAATTTCTCTCGTACTCTTTACTTTGTTCAAATTTGTTTAAATTCCGCAAACAAGTTCCACACAATAATTAACCACCCTCTTGCAGTGTTCACTAGAAATAACAGATATAAATCTGACATTGAAATAGAAATTAGATTTACAAAGTTAAAAGTAAATTAATGAAAAAAAATCAAAAATATAACAATCCTTCACCTTAGAATCAAATAAACACAAATTAAAATTTTTCTTAAGTCTAAACCTAACTACGAACATAAAAGGTAAGACCAAAAGAGTAACAAGAGGCAGTTGGTGGTCGACCGTGATTGAGGGCATCGAGATGGAGGATGAGTAGATCGTCCAAATTCATATAATTTTGGTGCATGATTTTGGTCGGTGGTGACATGACACTAGTGGAAAATACCTCATTTACAGCAGTTGAATAGGGGATATATGCTGCGGTTCAGGGCCGCAGCATACCTAGTAGCAGCATTTATATGATTCATTATATGTTGCGGATTACAACTAATACAGACTCGTATGGCTGCTACCATACATCCATGATCGATCTTTTGCCATCCTTTTCAACTAATAAGACATATAATGTATTATTCCAAGCTTAAAAACATGTAATAAGCCAATTCTAATGTACCATAACCTTAATAAACAAAATCCTAGGTATTCAAACCTGGGGACTATTCAAACATAGTCAATCTGAGTTAGTATCAAATGGGTATCTAGGTATATATATGATAATGCAACACATCAACTTCAGCAATTTTAATTAGTTAGTAATAATATTTACATGTGTTGAAAATGAACATATATTCATACATATCATAATATACTCATCTATATATACAATCAAAAAGAAACACATACATGATTGATCAAATGTCGAACCAAACACCATACTAATACACTTTGATACATTTAATTTTAACACTATAAGAAACAAAACTTCATACCAATTAGTGTCAATTGTGGCCAAATTGAACTTGATAGAAAATGTCACTTCAATAGCAAATGGCAGTTGAATAGGTTGAATACCTGAAATATTAAACAAATGCAATATTAATTACCAATTATTAGTCCATATTTGACTAGTTCAAACCAGTCAAAACAACAACAACAACAACACGAGACAACTCTTATAAAGTCATGCATTTAAACATCGAGCAGTCAAGTATTTTTGGGTTGAATTATAGCTGTCACAACAAGTTAATAAGTAGGAGCAGATATTGGTTTAGATTTTTTTAACTATGTTAGTTGCTGTTAATATTATACTTTCTGTATTTTCTTATCTAGAATTTGTACTAATGATCCTATTATTTACTGAAATGCAGGAAACGTTATTCAAATTTGCATCTCATCCTCTCATAGAAGAGATAAACCCACTACATCAGGCACCAAATTGCAAGAAGTCAGTCCTCATCAACAATTGAAAGAAGACCTTGTAAAATATCAGAGACATAAGAATTTTAACTTTCTACTTTCCTCCTGCAAATATCAGATAGAATATTCCTGAGACTGATGAAAATCCATATACAGAGATAAGACGACAACATCAAGATTGGTGGAAAAACTAATATTGTATAGGAAAACAGTCCGTTAGTCCTACAAGTTTTCTATCCCCATGTAGACTAAAAAAGCGGTTACTACAAGCACGAAAATTACCATTCATCAATGTAGTATCTCTATGGTAAGGTCTACTACGGGACAACCTAATCACGTGAATAGCTTAAACACAAATTGTACCAATGCAGCTAAGCCTCTCAAATTTTCCCAAGTAGTAAGTTCACATAAATTCAATTCAAGGCTTTTCTTCAGCTCAAGGTTAATTACTAAGATGTTCAGTCTATGCGACTATTAAATCAATTAAGTTCTGTTCAGGCCTTCAGGGCTCATTGATTCAGTACTGAACAAGCAAAACATGTTAAGTTTTATCCAGTTCCTTTTATCATCCACATATCCAATATAACATATAAAGAGAGTATGAGATAACACTTACAAAGTTATTATGTAATAAAATTTGCAAAGCTGCCTTGCGTCGATAGCATTAGTAAATGATCGATTAGGACAGAGTCACGAAGTAGATTCTGTACTGCCTCATGAATTTCTCTGATAACTCCAAAACATTAATCTATCAAATTAAGCCACTAAATCTTCAAATGGATCGAATAAAAGCAGTTAAAACTTTAAACCTCAGACATGTGAATCAATGCAAAGAAGTGAGTTCTCCATATATTCAGACTGAAATTCACCTTTTTACAATCTTCAACTAACTCAAACGCAACATTCTCACCTTCCTTGTCGCAATCAAGCTACAGTATAAACCACTGACAACTCCTAATCTTCTACTGCAACTCCTAGTCGAGCTTTCCAAGCATAATGTTGTTCAAATGGTCTTCACACCAGTGTTCAACATACAGGATAGCAATAAAATTTGACTCACATAAGTGCTTTTAGTAACAACATTAAATTTGAGATAAACTCTGAGCATCGGAATATGAAATAGAAAAGAATTATTTTGTAAGTTGATACTCACAATTGCCAACTTTGCTACAGCAAGGTAATCATTGTTGAGCCAATAAACCTACCAAAACAACGATCAACAATTAAAAATTATAAAAACAAATTGACGAAATTTAATTACATAATAACATTATGACACCTCTATTTTCATCCTCTTTGCTTTTATTTTTCTATGGTCTATCCATGTTCCTAATACTACTACCACTGCATTCAGTACTATTTCAGAGTTTTAATTTTGCTACAAGTATCACTAATAACCATATTTCTACAATTACCATCTTTACAGCGAATAAAACCATGAATTGTCTTAATCAACCCAGCATCCTTACACAGCATCATTCAAGCACGCCTTAGAAATCAACTCAGGAAGTGCAAAAACAGCAACAAAACACACGTCGTAGGTGGCGATTCACATAGCCTCCATTAAAAATAACTTCATACAAATTGAAATTAAACCATAACCATAACCATATACATTCGAACTACAATTGATTAAACCCAAAAAATAGAATTTTCCAAACGCTGACACTAACCCAATCAAATTAATTGAGCATCTTACCTTAAACAACCAGTGAGAAATGGCAGTGAGGAGACACAGTGGTGAAGACACGGTGGTGGTGAGGAGACGGTGGTGAATGAGTTGTGGTGGTGGTAGTTAGAGGAGACGGTGGTTTTTTTAAAAGAGAAAGTTTTTGAGATCCAGTTTGCTGAGTTTTTGAGTGGGTAAGTGACTAAGTGTAAATGTGTAATATGCTTTTTTGATGAACTGTATAATTCATGCCCATATGTACGGTTTTTTTTTCCATCTTAGAATTATATGCTGTGGTTTACAAAACAGTGAAACACAACATAGAACTCAACAACCGCATAATATACGTTATACTCCCTCTGTAGATTATTAGTTGCTACATAGCAATTTGGAACAAGATTTGAGGCAAGTCACAATTAATTAGGGACCACATCCTTTTTGGTTTGTAATAAGAAGAGAGAGAAATAATTAAGCAAAGTAATCCACCCTTTTTGGGCGCCAAAACTGAAGGGAAAAAGGAGAAATGGTTCTGAAAATTAAAAGTCCCACCAAAAATTTGGTGGGTATAAAAAATCAGGAGTCAAATTGAAAAAACTTCAAAATTTAAAATAGCCTATGCTACTGCTCAATATATAAGCAGTTTTTGAGCTTTAAATGCTCATTTACTGACCAAAAAACAAAATTACCAAGTCCATGAAAAAACATTAATTTCAAGAACTTCAGATTTAAAATCCACCATTTCAAAACAGTAGGAAAAAGAAGATTGTTTGGGGAGGGGGGGGGGGGTGGGGGTAGAATACTCTCAGCTAACTTCATCATTGAGTAATTAGTGTTTACCTGTTTCAACTGTTTTTTTAGTGCCTCATTTGGGAGGTCACTTCAATACGGAGCCAACTCACAGCAGTTGTCGCAAGTGATTACGAAACAATGGACCTTGAAAGCACAGCAACTATATTTTCACATGAATATGGTGGAGATTTGTTGTTTTACTTTGATATTCTTGTTGGTAACACTTGTCCAACAATGGTGGCTACGCAATCCGTTTGTGGACCGTCACCATCGGCAAATGTGGAGCTGCAAGACCATGTACATGTTGTACCTTTGGCAGAAGTGCATCCACAAAAGGGGGGAGGTGCGACAGCGTTTGAGACAATAGTAGAAGAAGAATCAGATGGGGAGCAAATTGTTGAGCTTTTATCGTATAACTCAGACCTTGACGGAGATGGGTTTGAGTGGAATGATTCTGAGACAGATGAAGAGTGTGCTCAACTAGTCAAAATACCTCCACCTCTATCCCTGAAAAGGAAGCACAAGGAGTTGTCTAATAAGGAGCGGAACCAAGTGGCTAACAATTTGCAGAAACTTTACAATGACAACAATCTTCCCAAAGGTACAATTAACGAATTAGCAACTAAGTATGATGTTTCTAGGTGGTCTATATCTAGGTTATGGCAGAAAGTACATGCTCAAATTGATAAAAAAGTTGACATAGATGTGAAAAACATGAAGACAGGAAAGGTAGGAAGAAAAAGAGTTGAACTTGACATTGAAAAACTCATGAGCACCCCACTATGTATGCGTACAACAATAAGATCAGCAGCAAAGGCATTGGGAATTCACAAGTCAACATTGCATAGGATGGTCAAAAGGGGTACAATTAAGAAACACACCAACACTGTGAAGCCTTACTTAACTGAAAAGCATCTTATAGCAAGGGTCCAATGGGTTATCAAGGCATTCATTCCACACACAATCAAAACAATACCCAAGTTCAGCAGAATGTACAACATTCTTCATACAGATGAAAAGTGGTTTTGTTTCTCTAAAATCAGTCAAAGATATTACTTAGCACCACAAGAGATAGGACCACATAGGAGGTGTAAGAGCAAGAGATTTATTAAAAAAATCATGTTTTACGGAGCAGTAGCAAGACCCCATATTATTCCCGGAACACAGGAAGTAATTTGGGATGGGAAAATAGGTATTTGGCCTTTTGTTGACAAAATTGCAGCAAAGAAGACAAGCAAGAATAGAGAAAAGGGCACAGTAGAAACAAAGGCCACTACAAGCATCACAAAAGAGGTGATTAAGAAAATGATGTTAGAGCAATTGCTACCAACAATCAGAGAAAAGTGGCCATCTTATGGTAGTAAAACAATTTGGATTCAACAGGATAACGCAAGACCTCACATTTCACCTGATGATGTTGACTTCATTAACGAGGCTAACAAAGATGGGTTCCATATTCACTTAATAAACCAGCCTGCACAAAGCCCTGATTTGAACATCTTAGACTTGGGGTTTTTTAGAGCAATTCAAGCAATCAAGGAACAAATGACTTACAAAGATGAAGATAAGTTAATTGAGGCAGTACAAGAAGCTTACAACACTTATGACCCTATCAAGCTAAACTACATTTTTTTGAGCTTACAAAGCTGCATGATCGAGATTTTGAGGTGCAATGGAAATAACAACTACAAGCTCCCTCACATGAACAAGGTTGGACTGGACAGACAAGGTAAACTTCCAGTTCAGATGACAACAGACAAGGAGTTGGTTGATCAGGCATTTTGGTGGTTGGAACAGGGTAACATTGACAACTTATGCAAACAACAGTATGAGGATGATGAAACAGATTCAGACGCAGACATTGGTGACTTAGAATATGTAAGTAACTAACTACTTTAGCAATAGTCAATAGTAGAATGGGTTAGTCTTGTAAAGAAGCTTAGACACCCCTTTTGGTTTAGAAAAGTAGGGCTAACCTCTTTTGGTTTAGAAACAAATGTAAAGACTCGGAATGTTAGAAGGTAACGATATGGTACAAGAAGCACATTTTGTAAATGGTACCAACAATCAGACAGTTGTAAGGGTTTAATTTGTAAATGTGAAATGATTATTTTGTGGGGATTATTGAACTCTCAGGAAACTTTCATCATTGAGTCCGGTGTCCCATCCTATTGTGACTACCTCAACAAACAACTTTAGTTAGTTGGTGTGGCATGTACACCATAGGTGGGCACCTCAATGGAGGCTATTTGCTCATATTGAATGCAGACAATAACCAACAACAAAGATTACAATGTTTTACANAAATGTTTTAGAATGTTTTGGTGGCTGCTCAATGGGTTTAGGCTCAAGTACTTGAACGCCTCATCACTTATTCAAGAATTTAGTGGTGGCAGTTTAATAACAAGAGCCTAAGTCCATTGAACGCCTCATCACAATATGTAATACTTAGTGGTGTTTGTCGATAAGAAAAACAAGTAGCCTGACAATGCCACATTCAAATTGAGGTAATAGCCTCCATGTCTTATTTACAGTACGGAGTATTTTTGTTTTTGGGTAAGCAAAGCGTCCATTCCAAACCCCCTCATGAATCAAAATATCATCAGAATATCATCAACATCAAAATCAAACATCAAAATCAGCCAATTTGTATCATCAACATCAGAATATTCATCAAAATATCATCAACATCAAAATCAAACATCAAATTCAGACAATTTATATCATGAACATCACAATATTCATCAAAAGAACATGAATATCATCAACATCAGAATCAAACATGAAAATCAGGCAATATATATCATGAACATGACAATATTCATCAACATATCATGAATATCATCAACATCAAAATCAAACATCAAAATCACGCAATATATATCATCAACATCACAATAGTCATCAAAATATCATCAGAATGTCATCAACATCAAAATATCATCAACATCAAAATCAGGCAATATATACCATCAACCTCAGAATACTCATCAAAATAACATTAGAATATCATCAACATCAAAAACCAAAACATGCAACACTGCAAATAAACAAACACAAACATAAACTTAACACCAAAACAATGATCAACATCACATTAATTCGTTATCAAGGAACATAAAAAGGAGATTTTGGATCAGCTCTGTTATGGAAGAATTGAGGGTTATTCAGTTTAAATTCAGCCCAATTTTCAGGCTCTTGGGTTTCATCTGAGTCATAATCAGGAGGGATTGATGGCGGAGCTTCAAGTAGTTGTCTATTGAGGCTCCTCCTTGTGATTGGTCGCCCCTCCAATGAAAATCGTGATAAATCTGGTTCGACATAGCTAGGACGATCAGGGGTGTCCTCCACTACGAGATCAGAACCACCGGTTAAGGGTGTTTGAGGGGTTTGTGATTTTGCTGGTGTAGGTTGTGGTTGAGGCTGTGTGTGTAGATGTGTTTGAGGTTTATTTTCTTCCTCACTTTGATTTGAAGATGATTGTGAACCTTCATGATACTTTCTCAACCTCTCCCATAAATCATGTAACTCACTCTCCGGCATCGGTGTCTCCACATATTCAGAATAAATGGCCAATGACTAAATGATTCCTCATGTGGTGGGTTGTTAGGATCCATTACACCTAAAGAACGAACCACAAGAACATAAAACAGAACGCAAAACAGGATTACAAAGCACAAATCAATTTGGGGTTTTTTTTAGGAAACAACGAAAATGAGGAAAATTGGTATCATAAAACTCACAAAATAGAGTAGATTATTAAAATCGAATTTTTGAAGAGAAAAGATGAAGCAGTGAAAGGAGATCTAAGAAACAAAAATGGCGTTTGGTGAGAGAGAGAGAGAGAATAGAACAATCAAGAAGAGAGAAGGCCAAAAGAAAAAGAAAATCAGAAGAGAGAGAGAGAATGCTGATTAAAAAAGGGAGGGAGTGGTTAACTTAGGGTTTTATTGTATTAAACCCTAAGTATAATCCTTAAGACAACTAAAGCGAGGGCATTTTTGTAATTTTGTAATGGGACCCACTTTCGTAAATAGAAATGTAGCAAGTAATGTGGGATTGCCATTTCGGGTAAATGTAGCAAGTAAAAAAATTCGGAGGGAGTATGTTGCATTTTGTAATAGAACGGCACCATATAATTTTGCGTATAAGGAAAAGGTTGTTTCCAACTAGGGGTGTTAATGAGACGAGACAGCTCGTGAGTTACTCGCGAGCTACTCGGTCAAAGCTCGGTCAACACTTGGCTCGAATGAGTTCGGCTCGAGTTCGAGTTCGACTCGGGGTTCTAACGAGTCGAGTCGAGCAAACCCCTACTCGACTCGAAAAAATCATGAGTGGCTCGATATAAAATTATATATAAGTAATATAATGTTTTTTAATGTATCCCAAAAAAATTTTAAAAATTATTTACTTAATGGCTTAAGTTCTTATGTGTTGATTTAATCGTTCATTTATTTCCATCTCAACTGTCAAAATTCAAGCTAATAAATAAAACTTAAAAAATAAAAAATTGTCTAATTATTTAAACAGTAAAAAATTGATCTAAATTTCTTAAAATTGTAAAATATTTATTTAGCACATAACTACATAAGTTTGGAAGTTTTTTAGATAATTATGTAATCTTTTGTTTCTATTAGTTACTTCTAAAGACAATTATGATAAATTTATTTTCAGGTTACTCATTATTATGAATTTAAGCTTCATTCGATTCGAGCTCGAGCTTAAGCTGAGCTCACCTTGCGTCCTACCGAGTCGAGTTCGAGCTTTCGAGCTCGAGTCGAGCTAGAGTTTTAAGTTTCGAGTTCGAGTCGAGCTCAATGATACTCGAGCTCGACTCGCATCATTAACACCCCTATTTCCAACGTATTATATAATGCGATTTTTCATATAGTGCTCAAGATCGCAACTTATGTGATGCAGTAAATGTGAATTTTTCCACTAGTGCGTTGAGTGAATAAAGAATGAAGAGAGAGAAACACTGAACAAAGAGGATGAGGACATTGGCAAAACTAAAAAATTTTAATTTTTTTTGAAGTAATTGGATTTGAACCAATGCAAAGAAATAAGTGGTTTCAATCAAACTAACCTATATAAGTGGTATTTTTTACAATATACTTTTTGTTTATAGGTTCAAAATAATAGTAAAAACACTTTTTTTTTTGACAAATACAAGGGTGTCATAAGTCTTTTTTTTTTTTGAAAAAAAATAATAGGCCAAATCTCGTAGGAGGACTTACCATGACGTAAAACTTGAAAAAATAATCAATTTAAAAAAAAATTGTATCATTTGGACACCAGAGCCTGGAGTTATGTCGATTAGAATAATGACTATATTTTCTAAGTTTATTTGAATAACGTTTTAGCGTCGCCAATTTTTACTAGATGACGCTAGAACTTTCTGCATCGCACTTAATATTGCAAGTGACGCAATAACTTTTTGCTCCCGACCTTTTCTAAAAGAGGATGCAATTAAGTAACCTTTTAACCTCACCTCAAACTAAATAGGCGACGCTAAAAGTTTTAGTGTCCATCATAAGATAGAATGTTATGCAAAACAAAATTTTTAAATTTTTGTACCTTCTTATTACATCGCCTCATACTTAATACGCAATGCAAAAACCTTCAGCGTCGCATATTAAAAACAAGCGACGCTAAAGGGGTGTTGCCATACAGTATTTTTGTAGTAACGCTAATTAATGTTTCTACCTAAATTTTATTTTAATATTAAGTCGAACCATAATTAATCAATATTTCATGAATTTAATTAAACATAGTCAACTTTAAAAAAAAAAAAAGCAATTAAACCACATAAACTAACTCAATTAATTGAAGAACTTAGTACGTAGATGTTGTTAATGTCGGCCTCATTTGAAGTACCTTGCGTGCGACGATCAAAACAAAGTCTTCTTGATGCTTAAATAAGAACTTAAATTAAATAATTATAATTTTCTTTTATTTACAAGATTAAATGAATGTTTAAATTTATTTCAGGGAGGTATAGAAAGTGCTTTTTTAGAGAGAAAAAGTAGACAAGTTGTCACGAATTAGGAGGTGAATGGAACGAAATTCGAGATGTTGGAAATAGCCGGACATGGGCATGTATTTATAGTATAAAACGTCGAAAGAATGAGCGTATCTGTGCAAATTGAGTTTTGTAACGCCCACGAGTGGGCGCTAAGGTGCTCAGGCTAAGCGCTCATGCGCTCGTCCAATGTTATGGTGATCACTTGTGAATTTTTGTAAGTTCTCGTTTGTTGCCATAGTTCTAAATTTCAACTTGTTTGAGTGTATGTGCACATATACGCTCGCTAGATACCGTATACTGAACTTCCATATTCTAAATTTCACTTGCATAAGTCATTTTATGTGTTTCCATAAGCTTAAAGTTAACCGATTTTGTACATATGCTTCTAGAACATTCTAGAATGTTCAAATAATTGGCCATATTTGCGCACTGAATTTCCTTTTTAAATTTTTATAATGAAATAAAAATTAAAATAAAATTAAAATAAGCATAAGGTAAAAATAAACAAAAAATTAAGTAAGATAAGATTAAATTCACTTAAATTTAAAGAAACTATTTTAAGTACATTTTGCCCATCAAAACTTAACATCGGCGTATTTTGGCAATGGATTTGGTCTTCAAAAAGTCTAGGGGTGTTTCCCCCTAAACTCCCAATAGGAAATTTTGTCGATGGACCCCGGCACGTTGACCAAGCAGTGAGATGCCTGCCCACTAACTAGGTAGCGGGACCCTATCTAGACTTTGGAGTGGGGTCCAAAAAGGTGAACAACTAACATTCCATATGCAGATTTTTATATCCTTTTCAAGCAATGAACTTTAGATTTTTGACCGATTGCTATGTGGTACACTTTGGTCATCGGCCTTTAGGTAGGGCCAAATATAGGTATCTACACAAACGATTATAGCAATAAACCGATTGATTTAATGCACTAAATTTAAATTACAGTAATGTATTTTAGAGACGAAGCATAAACTAATGCTACAATTCGTAATGCATGATGTACATAGGTGTATACACCTAATTTAGTCCACGGTCTCGTGAAAATTCTCCATGATGAGCAATAAAACCCACTTCTCTAAAATATTGGACAATTGAGTATTATTAAATTTAGTTTTGATATTTCCCCAAAAATTCAAAATATTAATAAAATCCCTTTTACATTAACGGAATTTTCTATTAGCCCTATTGTAGACACCTATATTTGGTCCCACCCGAAGGCTGATGATTAACGTGTACAACATCGCAAAAAGTCTGGTTTCCATAAATTGAATACTTGAAAAATGAGTGAGCGATCGATGGAAATAGCCGATGATAAGTTCCGATGGCCGATTCGCATTTAAAAACATTTTATTTCAAATTAAAACATTTCATGGATAAGTGACTCGGCTACATACGACGAGGAATCTTGAATATTTGGTAGGACATAAGGCAACATTCGGCAAACGCAGTGAAATCAGGAAATAATATCACGAATATCGAAAAAACGCTAAGAACCGAAAACGAGTCTCAAGCGCTCAGTGCGAGTGCCTTGACACTCGCTGAGCACCCAAACGCTCGTTGGGCGCCTAGACGCTCAGTGGGAGCTAGAGCGCTGGAGCAAGCGTAAAGGCCTATAAAAGGGCCCGCCAATACCCACCATTCATTCATTCATCAATCAACATTCATCATTCACACAACTCATCACACACACTCTCTCTAACTTCTCTGTACTTTCTCTCACTAAACTCTTCTTAAATATTTCTTCGAATACTTCAATATCGAAAGTCATTCTTCAAGCATTTACAGGAAATTGTTCGACGACCGCACGAAAGGTACTTCAAAGGTCCTTACCCTCGTCCCCGAATCCAGAGATATGAGACCTTCTTATCCTTGGCTGTAAATTTTCCTTCAGGCTAGACCTAATGGGGTTCTGTGAGCTCCTGAAAAGAGCACGCTGGCGACTTCTCTACTTAGGCTTTTTGTTTCTAGACTCAATCCCTGAGCCAAGCATACATACACTATGCAAACAAACTAAAAGACATTCAATGTCCATGAAAAGGGCGCGTGGACCCGCCACAAAAGCCATGGGTCAAATAGTTTGGCGACTTCACTAGGTATATTCCTTTAATTTTAAAGGAGTGTGAACGAAACTCAAAATGTCAGAATTTCATAATTATAATATCGAATTTGTTTGTTGGGCATAATGCATGCAATTCCCACGTGAGGGTATTTGCTTTAGGATTCACATCTCTTTAAGTATGATGTATACTTGATACACCCCCGGGGGAACGACGTTGAGGATTGTTAGGTGTCCTACCTATGACCACTCATTAATTGAAGTCCATCCCAAACCATGACGTGTGAATCATTTGCCTATGTGAGTCATCATGGATGCCCCACTTGGATCACCACTAAGTTGTGGTGCGGATAGTTTGGACACACCCTAGTCATGGTACCTTTTTGGATACCTTAAGCCATACTTGCAGTCACCCCTCAAAACATTCGTTATGTTTGGACTGGATCTCATGCATACGTGTGTTATATGCGACATGCCACATGTTTTACTTGTATGAATGTTTTAAGGGAATCTAGTCGCTTTTACCTAGAATCACATGTAGACCATGATAGCTCATTGTGTGGACTAATGCTGGATATAGAACCCCGTAGCTTGCTCATATTGTATAAAGTATCCTCATCATCCGAAAATAATAATAAAAAAAGGAAGAAAAATCAAGAGATAATGAGATACTATGCATAATACATTTATATAGAGTTAAGAAGAAACCATGATAGGTCTTACATATCCTAAAAGCCAAGTTGTCGAAACAAGTTAAAGTTCTAAAAGTTCAATATCGTAGGATAGGTCATGCACGAACCCGGCAAACGAACCTTCTTGGTTGGACAAGAGAACATGGTAGAAGACTAATTCGAAGAGACACTTTGGTTAACGATCCGCAAGAGACATCGCAATCCGATTCAACAATGGGTGACCAATATCTCGCAATCAAGGTCGATGAAGTGATCGCCAACTTGGCTCAATTATCTAAGCTTTTACATCAATTTCAAATATGATGAAGAGCCTTAAAGACAACAAGAATACCCTCGAAGACATGGAAAAGGCGGGAAAAAGGGTCAACGATCAAGATGCTTAATTTGACCCCTCAAACCTCAATCAAAACTTGATCGACACCTTGCCAAAAAAGTTCTCCATTGTTGAATATCTGAAGTTCAAGCCCATCGACAACCATAAGTACTTTTTGAGAGGTTTTAAGTTCTACATGTACGTCAACAAGATCATTCCAAAGCTCTAGCGGAGAATCTTCCTCATGATTGTCTAGCCAGTGTGCCAAAATTGGTTCTTTTAACTTCTGGACAAGAATACCGCAAATTGGGAAGACATAGCCCTTGCCTTCATGGCTTGCTACAAAGGCAACACTCAAGCTATTAGTTCTCAAAGGAAACTTAAAATCCTCAAGAAGGAGCAAAGAAGGGTTTACTACCTATCTCTCTCGATGGAGGGAGACTACCGCACAAATGGTGACCATACCACCGAAAAAAGAGCAAGTCGAGATCTACATTGCCAACTTGCTCCCCAAGTACAAGAATCATCTCATGTACTTAGGCCTTGACACCTTCGAGAAGGTCTATCACATTGGGATTGAAATCGAGGACGGCCTAACAAAGAAGGTGGAAAGGGTTAATGGAACATGAATCAGAAAACGACATACTCAAAGGGGGCGACCCCCCCTCCCCCCCCGAACAACGTCAATGCCATGGAAGAAGTGAGAGCTCCCTTGGGTATGACCTATACTCAAGCATTTGAAAAGCCCCAATTCAAAGGCAACATCAATCCCGTAGGACTCACTCCGGATCCAGCTCCTGAAAAGAGGTCTTTGAGATGGGACGCCGATAAATACTGCAAATACCATCAACGTAGGGGTCACACTACCGATGATTGCTAGACCCTAAAAAATCTCTTGTAAGACATGGTTGAGGATGGAAGACTTCCAATTCCACCAGGTGGAAATAAACTTAACATTCAATCAAATCCGCTTGCTCTCCCCATGATTGAAGAAGACAACAACTTCTTTGATCCAATTACTCTAATCAAATATAGTGGACAAACTGTCACCCAAGATATATTTTCCAACAATGGGGATACACCAAAGATCTTTGAAGAAGGGGAAAAGACATCCAGTGATCTACCTTCGTCCAGAGATTCAATTACATGCGACTGTTGGAAAAGGGTTCATATTGAAAGGTTGAAGACAATCTGAAATGCTACTTTCGTCTCTGCAAATGGAAATTCAACAAACCCAAGGTTCTTGAGCTACCTAGCCCCATCATCAAGTTTCCCATAGATATCGTAGAAGTCATTTGGGAGAGGCTTGATATAAGGAGCCTTGGAATGAGTTTGATGGTCAATAGATAATGGAACACTAACATCAAAGAAATGGTGCACAACCCCTCTGTTTGGGAAAGATGCATCAAGTACGATCGACTCATTGAAGGACCCTACCCGTAAGTTCCATGTATTTCTCAATATCCTCCTACCTGTAGGATACCCGAGGGATACAACCGCAAACAATGAGAAGAGTACAAGTAATTATCCCATGAGTTTGCAGGCAACATGGTCTTCTTTATCAATCCGGTTGTGAAAGATGAACCGTCTTCCGACCCCCTTGATTTGATCACTCCTATAGGGCGACCCGCCTGACAAATAGTCACCGACCACCCCATCATCAACATCAAACATGATGAAGACTTGTGGGGATTCTCCATTGCCAGAATTGAAGAAGGAGACAAGGCTGCTGTTGACTTCGATCTTCACTCGAGTTTGGTAATCAACGCTCTTCTTCGCCAACAAGGCTATTTTCTTATTATAAGCATGGAATCAGGAAGGTCCCTTGCTACCACCCTCTTCAATCTCATATTAAAAAACAATAGCTTTGGATTCGGATACATCCTGAATCGAGAGGATTACAAGGAGCTCGAGAAGAAAAAGATGGCGAAAAAGGATGGAGACATTGAAATCCGGCCTTATATCTCACATTAAATGGCATGTTCCTGAAGGAAAGGGATGACTTACCTCATTACGGGTTTCTGGAACCATTTTATGGCAACAACGGGAAGAGGTATCCCGACTTGGAGGTCTTTTCTAAATGCTATTTCGTGGAAGGAAAAGCTTCGCCAACAACCAAAGGAAAACTCGAATTAGATGATCTTAATGCACTAGGGCTTGGGCTACCTTTTGGAATAGACCATGACTCACCTTCCGAACAAGAAGTTTGTATGACTATGAACGCTGGATCCTTCGATGCCACCGAGCTCATCACTCTGACAAGTAAGGTAGTTAAAGGTTGCAGCAAGACCGTAAAGATCACCACACCGGAGGGAAAGATCATGGACTTCATTGTAGGAGATGGCCCAATGCTTTATGAGTCTGAGTCTGAGTCTGAGTCTAATGCCATAGCAAAACTTAATGAGTCTGTCAAAGAATCCAATTTTGATGTCGTTGCTACAAAGCTCAATGACATTACTCCCTTTTCTTACTCTTCGCTTTCTAGTTTTCCTTCCAATTCATTTGATTGCTCTGTTTCAAAAATCGAAATTCAAAACGATAGTAAAATAATAAAGGATGTAGAAGAACATGAGAGTAAAACTCCAATAATCGAAGAAACTGAAAAGGTTAATATCTCTAATGACGACACGCCAAGAGAATTGCAAATTGGGCTCACACTCAATCCTCAAGAAAGGGCTTAACTTATAGCAACTCTCACGGAATTCCGAGATGTATTCGCATGGTTGTATGAAGACATGCCAGGAATTGATCCAGAAATACCTAGACATACTATCCCTGTAAACCATAGGGCCAAGCATGCCAAACAAAAGCTTAGGAGAATGAAACCGGACGTTCAACTAAAAATCAAAGAAGGGGACATCGAACAGTTACAATCCGGATTCCTGAAGGGGGTCCAACAAGCTGATTGGGTTGCCAACGTTGTTCCCGTACCTAAGAAGGATGGTAGGGTGAGAATATGCATGGATTTTTGACACTTGATCAAGGCTAGTAAAAAAGACTATTTACCAATACCTCATATTGATGTTCTTGTCGATAACACGAAAAATAACACCTTACTTTCCTTCATGGATGGATACGTTGGCTATAACAAAGTTGAAATGGCAGAGGAAGACATGTATAAGACGACATTCACTACTCCATGGGGGTTATACTGTTATACGGTTATGCCTTTTCGCTTAAAGAATGTCGGTGCCACATATCAACGTGTTGCTATCACACTCCTTCACGACCTGATACACAAAGAAGTAGAGGTGTAAGTGGATGACATGATAGTGAAAACTAAGGAAAGGAGTGAAGATACTCCTAACTTAAGGAAATTCTTTGAAAGACTTTGGAGGTTCAACATGACACTCAATCCTCAAAAATGTGCTTTCAAAGTTATCTCAGGAAAGGTGTTAGGTGATATGGTCAGCGCTCACGGAATCGAAATCGACCTAACAAAAATCAAGGCCATGATGTCCTTGAAGCCACTTAAAACTGAGAAAGAAATCCGAGGATTTTTAGGAAGGCATTAATCCATAAGTAGGTTCATCTCCAAACTCACCATGATATGCGAGCCAATCTTGAAGAAATTAAAGAACAATGCTCCAAAAGAATGGGATGACAAATGCCAACGAAACTTTGACAAAATCAAAGAGTACCTCACTAAGCCGCCCATTTTGGTACCTCCTATCCCGATACATCTGTTAAGGCTTTACTTGACTGTCACGCGAATAGTTACTGGAACTATGTTAGCGCAAGAAATCGACGGAAAAGAAAATGCCATTTATTACCTAAGCAAGAAATTCATGCAATACAAAGAAAAGTACTCCAACATCAACAAACTATGCTTAGCATTGGTGTAGTCTACTCAGAAATTAAGATACTACATGCTCACCCATACCGACCACGTAGTAAGTAAAGGAGGTCCACTCACATATCTCTTTGATAAGCTTGCAGTGAATGGGAAAATGTCACGATGGATTATAATGTTGGCCGAGTTTGACCTTAAATTCATGTCACAAGAGTCCATAAAAGGTAGTGTTGTTTTGGAATTCTTAGCCAATTCTCTAGATGAACCTCGACCTGATGACTATGAATTCCCCGACGAGGAGTCAATGATGACAGAAGAGGAAAGTTGGTCTTTGTACATCGATGGTGCCTCCAACAAACAAGGATGTTGTTTTGGCGTCTTCCTTGTTTCACCAAAAAAAGAGCATACACCCATTTCCGTTAAATTGGACTTGGATGTGACCAACAATGCCGCCGAGTCTGAAGCCTATATCATAGGGCTCGAAGCGACAGTGGCCTTAAGACTGCAAAAATTATGAGTTTATGGGGATTCATCTTCGATTATCAATCTGATTTCTGAAAAATTGGAAGGTTAGAAGCGAGAGTATTGCCCCATACATAGCTCAATTGAAGCAAATAGCCTATAATCAATTCGCAGATGCTCTAGTTAAATTGGCATATATGTTTCGATTCCCTAACTGTTTAACTTAAATGCCCTTGGTGGTCGAAAGAAGGAAGGAACTAGCCCATATTTGCATGATTAAAGAGGGCGACAAGGTGAACCACCTCGCAAGAGAAGATCCTTGGTATATCGACATCAAGAATTCTTTGGAAGGTCAGCAACATCCCGCGAATACGTCAAAGAAAGAGCAAAGAGCTTTAAGGCTCCTAGCCTCTCAATACATCATCCAAGGGGGTGACTTGAATAAAGATAAGTACAATGGTCCACACCAACGGTGTGTTGATCAAGAGTAATCACATAGAGTCATGGACTAAGTACATGTGGACGTATGTGGAACCCACACAAATGCTAAAGCGCTGGCCTCTAAGATCATTTAGCAACGATATTATTGGACTACCATGGAAGATGATTGCAATAGATACGTAATACATTGCGAAAACTGCCAAAAACACTCAAATGGTCAACACATACCTCCATCTTTACTCCATTCCCTAACACCTCCGTGGCCATTTACGACATGGGGCATTGACATTAATGGGAAGGTTACGCCTCCAGGCCATGGGGGCCATGAATTTATATTGGTGGCAATTGATTACTTCACTAAATGGGTAGAAGCTGCTTCAAACTATGTGCTACAATCTAAATAAGTTGCTCAATTTATCGAAGAAAACATAATACGCCGATATGGGGTATGGCATGAAATAATTATCGCTCATGGCACTCATTTCCATGGTGAGTGTGAAGAGTTGCTCATAAAATATAAGATTCAACAACACAAGTCCTTGCCTTACCACCCTCAAACTAATGGAGCAGTTGAAGCGGCAAATAAAAATATTAAAGCAATCCTCTCAAGGATGACAGAGACTTATAGGGATTGGCCTCTCAAGTTACACTTCGCTCTACGGGGATATCAAACATCAATTCGATTATCCACTGGCGCTACACCTTTCTCTTTGGTATATGGAAAGGAAGTCGTTCAACCAATTGCTCTTGAAATTCCTTCCCTGAGGATAGTGTTTGAAAGTGAACTTTAGGAAGCTGAGTAGGCAAGAGCAAGATGTGACGCACTAGTTTTATTGATGAAAGAAGATTGAAAGCTCTGAGTCATGTTCATGTTTACTAAAAGTGAATTGAAAGATATTTCAATAAAAATGTTAAATAAAGAAACACCAATGAAGGTGACTTGATTCTCAAGGTATTTCATAAAACCGTAATGGATCCAAGAGGAAAATTCCACCCGAGCTGGGCCAGTCCTTGCATCGTCAAGAAAATACTTCCTGGAGGGTCGGCAGAGTTAATGGACATGAATGGTGAAAATTTCTACAAGCTCACCAATTTGGAGCAACTCAAGAGATTTAATGTCTACATCATAGCCAACGAGTTAGTATAACTATGTTTGGCAGGATTCCGATAGGATACGCAGGCAACCTCGACTTGAGATTCGACCCCTTCAACAAATAAAATCCTCTCTATTCTACAGCCTTTTATCGCCTACAATAAGCATGACCTATGTTTATCTTCGCATAAAATAAAGCCACAATTACTTCATTCATAACGTATTATTTATTAAATATTGTAACAAACATGATTAATTACAAAGTAAATGTTTCCTTAATTATTGCAATAAATAATGAGTGGCACTCCGACCTTATTCAATAAATAGTTATGAAAGGTTTAAAGAACAAAGCAACAATTTCTATTTGTCCTTGGAATCTCCTTTTTTTGTCTCCGGTCTTCGAGCTCTCTCCTTCCTCAACGTTCTTCTTAGACACCCATTTCTTCTTTGGTACCTTCTCCACTACCTTTTTCTCTTTTCCTTTACTGACTTCTCCTTCTCTCGACCTTTTCTTTCCACTAGTAACCCTATCATTAATCTTCAACGGGGGCAGCCTCTATAGTCTTTCCCAAACAGGAGCCCTCCTAGGACCCAACCTATCCTTGATAGAAACGACCTTGGGCTTCTCATCCATCACCTCCTTGGAGTATCCATGATCCTTTCTCTCGGCTTTATAGGCTTCCACATGAATGCAGACAGAATCAACTTTTATCCAAATCAAATAGTGCTCAGACACCTTTTCATAGCACTCCAAAAGTGGGGTTACCGCGATTTTCATATGCTTCGTCAAGTTATGTTCCCAATTCTTGGACATACTCCACGACATAGGTTTATCATCAGGCTTCACCGTATCACGGTCCAAAATTAACTTCTTTCTGCCAAACTTCCTCATCACTCGGGTACGACAATCGAATGTTAAGGAAGTCAAGCTGGCAATACATATGTACGTTGTGTCCTCAGTATACACCATGGCCTTAATATTCCACCACGAGACTGTCTACCGGATATAAGTCGTCCTATCATCGAAGGGCAATATCCAATCATGCATGGTTGATTGCTCGAAAATCCTACGCCTCCTGTATAGATTCTTCAAGGAATACGATAGAATGTTTGAAGGCAGCTCCATCAAATTCAAGCGATCCATAAGCCATACCTATCAATGCAGCAAAAAGCAAGCAAGAACTTCAATGGCGAAGCCAAATAGTGTATCTTTTTACAAGAAAATTTAAATGTGTGGAGTTAAAGTTTTAGCTTATAATACTTCATTGACCATAAATGATCTGTTTAATGTCGAATATTTACATATGAATGATTTGTTGCTAAAAGAAAACACTTACTTGAAGGAGCAATGGACATCCAAAAATTGGAGCGTTTAGATTTTCTTTTAGACGATCAAGAGCCATAAATAGCTAACCAATACACATGGGCATAGATGTCATGCCTTCCTCGAATTGCTCAACGATCATCACCAATGCAGCATGTCCAACTAAGGGGTTGTTGTTAACAAGAAGATATCTAGCAAATATGCATATCAGCAACCCTCTCCACTTGTACCTCCTACGTGCTATCTCTTCTATCCTAAAATGTTCGATAAATTCCATCAAATTAATCATCCTACCATGCACTATCTTTTCCATAGCAAATGCATTGAGGTCTAGTTAACGGTCAAAAGTAGGGCATAAGTAATCCCTAGTGTAAGGAAGGCAAGGCAAACTACTACACGACAAACCTGCTATAGCACCTCACTCTTCAGGAAAAGGAACGATCCATCTATCGCGAAAATCAAAACAATGTGTGTGGGGGTTCCAAAAACCTACTGCAGCACGAATTAAGTTCTGAACAAGTTGTGCATATCTCAAAGCAATCATTGCATGGCATATATAGTCCTTGAGGAAGTCCTTTTCTTCATGAGTCATCGCCTTGAACCAATTATCGGTTGGGGCTTTGAAATTTTTTTTGCCATTTCCACTCGAATACAAAAAGAAAAAAGAAGGAGAAAGATAATGGGAAAATAAGGGGATGAAGAGTGAGAAAATAATAATGAATGTAATGAAATATGAGAACTACACAAGGTTTATATAAGCAAAAAGTTACCAAAACCTGGCCACCCTGAGCTCCTAGGCGCTCACCTAGCGCTCAAGCGCCCTAGCGCTCGTAGGGCGCTCAGGCGCATGGTGCTCCTCCTCGTTTGCTTCTTTCATCTTGATCCTCGGGCTTACCTTCCTTGATATATACATCCTAATTCACTTGTTTCGTTTGTGTCATTCTTTTTTTTTCTTTTCTTTTTTTTTTTTGTGGTAAAAAGTCGCTCCTCTCCCGTGAGTCGAAATCAAACAAGTCAAGTCAAAGTCATGCAAACCAAAGTTAAGACAAAATCGAGTGAGTCATGCTAAAGTCAAAGACAAATGAGTCAGAATCGTATAAGCCAAATTTGCACGTACTAAGGTTTAAATTCTAGAGAAATCAAATAAAAAAAATTCTTGAGTCAACATATAGGTTGCATCATCCCCAAATGAGAAAGCTAGATTCCTAAACCACAGCGGTTTGTCTAGTTGATGGCATGTCAGAAGGAGTGAAACCAAGGGACAGGTATAGCTCGAAAAGGCTCAGAGAATGTGGACCGTCGAGATCAGCACCCTCAAAGGAAGTGGAATCCGTAGCCGACTCTTCGAAGAAACGACATTCCAAATATTATGAAGCATGGTTGGGCTCATAAGTATCAAAGTCAGCATCTATTCAAGGACGGTAGACTTCTTCCTCAGCACAAGATGGCCCCTGAGAGGTGGATGCTACTATTACTCCATGGCAAGGGCCGAAACTTGGCTCACGTGCCTAAAATGAGAAAATCGTTGAGAGCAACATCAAGCAATAACAGGAAGAAATCATTGAAAAGAAGAACTTTTGACTTATCCCTGTGTCTTCACTCCCATGGGACGCAGCTTCCTTCATCCTCTTCAGCAGGTACTTTAAGGCAACGATGACTTTCAGTACATGCAACATCCCCTCGGGAGGCATCTATGGAAAAATAGACTGGTTAATGAATGTTCAACATACCAATTCAGGATGACAAAGCGTCGAGGGTTTACTAACTGTTTATGCTAAAATTCGCCTTAGCTTGCAACTTTTAGCTGGTCTTGGATATAGCTAGATGACTCTATCGTGGATGTGATGTGTGTGCAAGATTAATGCATAGTAAAGAAGGGAAAGATGGAAGACACCAAAGATGGTGATGCGGAAAACCCCCTTAAATCAGGGTAAAAACCGTGGGTGGCTTTGAGTCCACCAATACACTAGTTTCAATAGGTGATTACAAATACAGATGTGAAACTAGCTTGTAGCTTAGTACTAGGAATGTAGCTATTTTGATGTAAATACAAATTTAAAATATTATAAGAATGCTCAAATATTAATAATCGCTTTTTTCCTTAGATTGTAATTTGTTTTTCTATTGTGGAACCTATCCTCCTTTTTGTAGCAAATCGCCCTCTTTATAGTCGTTACTCAATCCCTGCTTTGTAGTTGTTCCTGTTACGAACTTGGCTTCAGTGTTTCTATAGATTCATTGTGACTTGATTCTTCTTTTTCTTTTGCCACGCTCCTGCTACAGTTGCTCACGAACCTCCTTATGCGGAATATATTTGAAATTATTCTTCCTTCAGGCTTCCTAATTTGGTGACAGCCTGTCGAAGTGGCTACCAAAGATAAACCATACAAGGCTCATTAGGCTACTAGTAAGAGCAAGTAAGTATCGAATCCCACGAGATAAAGGTCTTTAAACTAAGGCGGTCTAAGGAGTAAGTTTAAGTCGGTTTTATTTTAGAAGAAAGATTGTCACTAATGTTGATTCATTTTAACTTGATTTTAAGTTTAGAAGACGACTAAGGTAAGGGATACACCGCTCACTTCTTACATGAAGGCGCGCATTCCTAGGTTAAACTGAATATAGAGGGGAATGACAAGGGGAAGTCGGTCTAAGAGTCATGTCTACTCTCTCGAGCTAGCATGACGAGCGGAACTATCAACGTGACCTATTCTCATGGCGTGAGCATAAAATGGCTCCTAAGCACTTTTTCACGAAGACTAGTAACGTCCCTTAACTTGAACACCTATTCTCGTGGTTTTCAAATTAATAAAACACGGGGAGTCTTCACGCAACATCATCTCTCGATCCTTCGTTGAGGAACCTAAGACGATATCTAGGAAGCAAGTCATAAATTACGTGATTTAAAACCCAATGCAACGACTCTTGTTACCCCCAAGCTCGGTTTTTACTAAGAACCTACTTATGTCATGAAGGAGGTGAGGATTTCACGCACACCTTAGCATTAAAACTACTCACTACACATTTTATTAATCAAATACATATTTTTATTCATGATTACAAATTATAGCGAAGAAATAAGTTATGACAATGGATTATAAACTAAACTAAACAAAAGTTATAAAAATGGAAGAGCTTTGTTTGATTATCAATGTTTTTACAAAGAAATAAGTTATGCAAATGATTTAATCAAACAACAAAAGCAATAGAGAAAATGAAGACAAGGACAAGGTTTAATCTTGAGAGTATTTAAGACATAAAGCATTAATGCAAGGACAAGATTAAATTGAGAAGAAAACTTATGAACTTGAATTAATATAAGCAATAGAAAAAGGACAAGTTAATCTTGATAAAGAAAGCTTATGAACTTGAAATAATGTAAGCAATGAAGACAAGGACAAGTTTAACTTGATAAGAGCTTTAATAAACAAAACTTCAAAGTAAGAAAATAACTAGGAGAAATTGATTCTAATAATCCCACCTTTTACACATTTGATGATCTCACAACAGTCCCACCTTTATGGCTTGTTTTCTTTTACTGGTCCTTACCGGTTAATAACTTAATTAGTAGGTAACTTATGCACGTGGCATTACATGATTAGTGGAGTGCTTTTTTTATTAAACAAAAAAAAAATCATTAAACAAAAAAAACTGTATGAAATCAGTTTATTAATTAAAAGAAAAAAAGAAATGAAATAAATTGTGTGTTGGAGTGCTTTTTTTCAATTTAAATCAGTTTTATTAATTAAAAAAAAACAAAAAGAAATGAAAAAATTGATTATGATAACCTGAAGTTCAGGTGACCGGTAAAAAGGACCAATAAAAGAAAATGAAGTATAAAGGTGGGATTGTTGTGAGATAATCCAAAGGTAGGATTGTTAATTTCAAACATGTAACAGGTGGGTTTATTAGAATCAATTTTTCCAAATAACTACAAGAAATATAATTGAAATAGGAATTGAGGATGAAATAAGAATTGTACCATGAAGCTTGAATCCTTGAAGATTATTCCAATGAAGCCCAGTTACAATGATGATCAACCAAGAACCTTAATAATACCAAACAAAGAACTTTGAATACCAAATTAAGAACAAGAATCCAAGAACTTTGAATAACCAACATTGAATTGATTAAAGAAAGATTGAATTTCAAATATTGAATTTATCAAGAACTAACCACTAATCAAGTTGAATACAATTAATCGAGAGAGCAAAATGAGAGGTTTTAATTGTCTTATACTAACTTCTAGCTATTTCTAACAATTTCTTTCTATCTCTTATATCTGAAAAACCAAATATAAATACTAAAGTTTAAACCCAAAGCAAGTGGGTAAGTTGAAGAAGAGGAAACTGAAGTTCGCCAGAGTAGGGGGTAGTGGGCGTTAGGCTAGGGTAGCGGGGGTTCCTGTAGCCTAGCGGGCGCTACCCCCTGTTTTCCTTTCTTTCCTTGTTTGAGGCAGTGGCTTTTCTTAGTTTATTTGTGAAAATGAGTTACCAAGAACCTCTCATAGTCTTCCCACGTCGCTGGACCAAGCTAGTGATATCGCTAGTAAAACTTGCGATATCGTTAGAACCTTGAGCAAAAACCGATAGGATCTTGACAAAAGCTTTAAACTTTAATTATACCGTTCCAAATCTTCGCAAAGCATACTACTTCTCCCATTTCATGTAACATCTCGATTTTCGATTTTCATGTATGATGGTTGGTATTACGCTATGCATAACTTCCCTTCAGAACTGTGTGATGGTACTACTTAGTTTATTCTATTCCATCTTCTTATTATTTTAAGTAGAGTATTCTGACCTTAAACATGTGTTTTTTAACTTGTTTCTTGTATTATGACTTATAGATGACGAAGAAAAGCACTAAAGTATCTCACAACAATTGACTGAATACGAGAAAAGAAGGTTGGAAACAATGAAAAAAATTTTGAAACCATGAAAGAAAAAGGATGTTAGAACTTAGCGCAGAAGTTGCTCGAAGCCAACAAAAAGATGTTACCTTATAATGTTGGTGATTATGAAGAAGATGTAAATACCTCAAAGGTATGCAATTCACGAGAATATAGTTAATTCTTGTGATATTTTCAAGCCATGTTGTCCATGTCTGACTTTCTGCTATAATTCATACATTTCAGTTATTTTAACTTGTTTAGTCTTAAGTTGTTTGCTAGTAGACACCCTTTTATGTGTCTTTTATTTCACCATATGTTATGGTAAGGGAAGATATCTCAATTCATATTTTTTTACATAAGTTTTAATGGAAAGCTTGTGGACTTTTAGAATTTAGAGTTATATGTCGTTTTTTTCCTTTCTGTTTTTGCAGATTGTTGAAGAAGCTGGTGGAACTGTATCACGTATGGATGGAGGAAAGTTTTGTGTTTCTGATAGATCTGTTATTGTTTCAAATGGCTTACTACATCCAAAGGTTAGTTCAGTCACTTTTGTTCCACTTCTGTGATCTGTTATCGATTCTGATAGATCTGTTTTTTTTCGAATGGCAGTATTAGTAGTTTGCGTATCATAATCTGAACCAGTTAAGAATAGCTTAAGTCCTAATAATATCACAAAGTGTGCGTTTGCTTGTCTTGAATAGCTCTATCTTCAAATAGTTTTCTAATCAAGCCTAGGTACCGACTGAACTAATCAATCAATGAACAATAATGAGCATAGATACCTGAGAGCGTGACAAAGTCGACTAGATCAAGCCCCTTGAGCTTGAACTTGGTATGAATGGTCTGAAAAGTGTTGTTAGGTGCAGGAATGTTGTAATTAGACCCACTTAAGATGGCATCTTTTGTGTCCCTTCTCCCTAGTGGTACCTCCCAGGTTGGACCACCAGTCTGTTTGTAAACGCAATTGTGTCACCCAAACATTATTATAGTTACAACTTATGAGTAACTTTAAGTTAACTATACAGGATATATGCATGATATACGATTTTGAGTTGAACTTACAATAACAGTTGCATCTCTAGAAGTAATAGCCAAGATATCCGCACTGGATACAGTTCCCGGGCATTCTTTCTCCACAGCAACCTTAATCTCATCAATGACCTCGAACCCTCGAGCTGAGTTTCTGTTTGGATTTGATCTCTTTTAACTTATTAAGCTTCCACTGTTGTCTAACAAGACTCCTCCATCATAGCCCTGCATTGATGATCATTAGAAACTTATAAGGAGAATATTAATTTGATCAGCTGTAAAAGAAAGATAATTCAATACATATAATCTGTTTAACTTTAGCTACTACGGACCATATAATCTGTTCAACTTTAGGACAAGATTATTTATAGAATCTGTTCAACCTTAGCCTAAACAGTCATAGGGCATTCTTGATCTCTACTGTACTAGCCTGATATATTGTGGGTTAGTTAAATCATACATCACAGTCTACCATGCAGCAATATCTAGTTTTCTTCTGAATCATATACTACAAACATGAAGCCAAAGAACTAGTTCAACTATGTGAAAGCCTGTTGTTGTCCTAATACACTATAACACTGTTGTGGAGTGTATGCTGATTTTGTGCTTCTTCCCTCCATATTTAGTGATAGTGTTCATTGTTGGTCTACTGGTCAAGTGGTGATGCAAAGGTTTGTATTACACAATCTCAAGATTATTCGATCAAAGTATCAAGGCAATTAGGGGCACTTAAGGGCCCCCCCCCCCCCCATATTCAACTTTGGTACATGATGTAGTTGAAGTAACTTTTTTATGTATTTCAATCAGTTTGTAGGTTGCAATTACGAAGTCCATGTCGAAAGCACGATCGTCGAAGAAGTGTATGTCTGATTTCCTTCCGCCATCTCTCGAACAACATCAATCACAAGATACGACTAAGCTGCAACAAGATACGACTAAGCAACAACAACCTAATCATGAACATCAACATCAACAGGTCACCTTTTTATCCAAAAACATCACTTAATTTTTTTGTATATATATGCATGATTGAACTGCCACTACCACTGCTACCTGGTAGTTGTGGTGTTAAACCCTTGAGCTGAGCTTATTACATTACACGTTGCCCTAAATTTTTTAGGAACAACTACCAATCATGCCCAATATTGGTGCGGTGCGTGATGCTGCAGGTCAACCCGGTACAAGCCAAAAACAACTTAAAAAGGTATATTCGAATGCTTAATGCTCAGCTTTATTCTTCTATTAGAATCATTTTACCATGGAGTTGATTTATGTGTCTGCTTTTCTTCCTTCCTATACTACCATGGATAGCAAAAGGTGCAACCACAACTGCCACAGAAGAAGATGTTGGTTAACTATTGTGCTCCTGGCTCGTTATCTGACTATCACAATCTTAAACTAAGACAAATACAAAGAATGAATCGTGAAAATCAGCATGAGAATGTGCCCAACGACCAAGTATTAACCAAAGGTGAAGGTGAAGAATATGAAAATACTGCTTCAAGCCAATCAAATGATCTTCCGCCATCAAACAACCAGGATAACGCAATTATTGATCTCAAAGAAGCAGAGAATGAAATACCTATTACAGATCTACAAAGCTCTGGTTTAACATTCTTCTTTTCTTAATTCATATTCTTGTTTTCTGACTTTTTTCAAATGCTTAATCAAGAATATTAATTCACAACTCCCAAAAAGAAGAAGGGTCGAGGTCCCTGTAGGGGCCCCGGATTTTAGGGTCCTAAATTTTTTGGTCACCTTTCCCAAACCGTCCGTAGGTCGAGTTAGACATAAAAAATTGGCTTAAGGAAAGGTGAAACGAATTAATTAGACCTTTTTTTTCAACTGAAATGGAGCGCTGGAACTTGTACCACGCTACAGGCGTAGCGCTACAAGGTTTCTCACGCTGACCCTGCAGCGTTACAAGTTCTGTGACGCTACAATGTCAGTGCAGGAAGGTTTGTAGCGCTACGAAGGTAGCGTAGTTAACTTCCTAGCACTGCTCCTTTTTCCTTTTTTTCCTTCTTTTCAACAGAAATGGAGCGCTAGAACTTGTACCACGCTACAGGCGTAGCGCTACAAGATTTCCCACGCTGACCCTGCAACGTTACAAGTTCTGTTACGCTACAGTGTCAGCGCGGAAAGTTTTGTAACGCTACAAAGGTAGCGTAGTTAGCTTTCCAGCGCTGCTCTTTTTGTTCTTTTAAACCCAATTTTAAATCATTTTACTTGGGAGAAACTTCAATGCCAATACCAAACATGCTAATGAGTTTCGCCAATGAGTTTTAGGAACTAAACTCATAAACTGTGTATTTAGATTAGATACGAATGGGACTCGAATAAGGGACGTTTGTCTAAATTGCAAGGAAATCCTCTCCGATCCCATGGGGATAACTCCAAGTTGTGGTTGAGCGAACCAAAGATTGGACTCGGGGGAGAAGGTACTAACATGACGGAGTGCATCGGGTTAGCCCATAGGCGGCCATTACTAGTTTCCTCTTAACCATATAGAAATTACATTTAGTATCACACAAAAATATCAATTTACAAAATTAACAAAAAAAAGCATTAAATTGCTAGTGATAACACAAAAAACTAATTAATTTAACTCAAACCGTTATTAAAATTGATTTAGGGAGCCTCACATGATTAGATTTTTCCGAAAAAATTATCTTGATTAAGCGTTGCAAATAATCAATTTAAGTCATTTAACAATAATAACATGATAAAGCAGTAAATAAATAGTGAAACGACAACTCAAAAGTCCATAAACATGCTTTTTAGGGCTCTCAGGAAACGTACCACTTCTACTTTGAAGATTGTCTTCGTCGAGTATTAATTTGGGCGGAGTTTCGAATTATTGTTTCGATATTATTAAAATTTGTAGCCACTTTTTAGTAAAATAAATAGCAAATAAAATAATAAATAATTATTATAAAAAAATAAGGTTGTTAAAAGCAATAATCAGATTAATTAAGTATGAGGGAGAAAGTGAGTAAAAAAAATGTGTTAAGAAATGAAGGAAATGAAGGTTTTTATAACAGCGTGGGAACCCTAATCGCGCAGGGCTGCTAGCGCGGTACGCCGAATCGCGCTGGCCCAGTAGCGCAGGAAACCCTACAACGCTACTAGGGTAGCGCCGTTAACTTAGTCACGCTGAGCTGTCAGCGTGACTAAATTAACCGCGCTACGTGTTTTGGAAAGATCTTTTTTTTTATTTATTATTATTATCATTTTATTTTATTCATTTATTTAAAATAATAAAAGAGGCATTGCAATAAAAAGGTCCGTTAAATAAGAATGAAATTTTATAATATCCGAGATTTATTTTTATGCCCAAGTATACTCAATTATCCAATCTTCTAGAGAAATGAGTTTTTAATCATCATAGAGTCCTGCCGCGGGACGGGGGAACTAAATTAGGTGTCTACAGTTAGCCCCCACTTTGATTGAGTCTGAGTAAGAAGACAATCAAAGTATGCTCGAATCGTTTTTCGAGACTTTCATATCCAGAGTCATGAGCTCCTCATTAACCAATGGGCGTAGCAAATTTTAGAAAGTAATGGCTCTCGAAACTGAGATCGAAAATAGATTTTAATAAATTCGCTTATTTATCAAAACACTTAGCAAATAAATCAGTATTTTGAATAAGTTTTCTTTTGACTGGAAATAAAGTAATAAATTCGCTCATTTATTTCAACTTCGAGCAAACTCGCTTAAAAAATGCGATAAATTCACTTATTTATTATTATTTTGAGTGAATTCGTTTTTTATCAAAATTATTGAAAAAATCTAATAAATTCGTTTATTTATTACTATTTCGAGTAAATTCACTTATTTACTGAAATTATTGAAAAATTTAATACGTTTATATAGAACTGTTTTGAGTAAATTCGCTTATTTACTAAAATTTAAAAAATGTAATAAATTCGTTTATTTATTACTATTTTGAGTAAATTCGTTTATTTACTGAAATTATTAAAAAATTGTAATAAATTCGCTTATTTATTACTATTTTGAGTAAATTCGCTTATTTACTAAAATTATTGACAAAAAGGTAATAAATTTGCTTATTTATTACTATTTTGAGTAAATTCGCTTATTTACTTAAATTATTGAAAAAATGTAATAAATTCGTTTATTTATTACTATTTTGAGTAAATTCGCTTATTTACTGAAATTTTTGAAAAAAAAAAGTAATAAACTCGTCTATTTATTACTAATCCGGGTAAATTTGCTTATTTACCGGAAATATTGACAAAAGTTTACAAGGTTGTCATGAGATAACAAGCCTTATCCTAACGTAATCTACTTTTGGAACATTTGGAACAAAAGATGATAAAATGGATTATCATCAAAATCAAACTCAAAGCCAAAACAATACAGCAAAACGCAACAAGGCACGCTAGCTTTGCAGCGTTCTTTCTTCAGTCGCGCTGAGGAAGTAGCGCACCAAGAGCAACGACGCTCATACCGTCAGCGCGTTTTCTTCAGTCACGCTCCCAGGTTAGCGTGTTACCATTTGCTGTGCTGTGTTGTGGTTGTTGCTTAATTTGCAAATGTTGATGTTGAAATTATGCTATGTAGGTAGCGAGGTTGGTTTATTAACGCTTGGGGCTAGCGCGGTTGGAGTGGTCACGCTGCACTAGTAGCGTGTTCAACGGAGCGACGCTGAAGCTGCAGCGCTGAAACTTCAAACGCGCTGCGAATTTTTTTTTTCAAGCTTACTTTTGAGAACTATGGGATAAATTTGTGCTTACATTAGAGGATTGATTGCTATAATTTATTCAATTTGTAGCCATAAGAATGTTAAGCTTGTGATAATTTATATTTGCTCTTATTTTTATCAAACATGTGTGTTTTTGGCAAATGATTGTCCTAATGATGTTTAAATGAAGTATAATGCTCCATGAATCATTTGAGAATTGTTCTTAGACTTTCATTACTCATGTCATGACCCATGTATTTTGACATTTTAAAGAGTAGTAGGCTCTTAATTAGAGAGTGTAGTTGATTAGTCTTAATCATATCAAAACTAGAAAAATACTTCTTGAATAGTTTTAATTATAAGGGCAATGAGCTCTCAATTAATGATCAAAAGAGAAAAAAATGCTCTTGATTAAATTATTTTATTTATAAACAAAAGTGAGAAAAAATGTTCTTAATTTAATAAAGAAGAGTAATAGACTCTTAATTAATAATCAAAAGTGAAAATGCTCTTGATTAATTTATTTTATGTATAAGAGTAACGTGCTCTTTAATTAATAAAGAAGAGCAATGGGATTTTAATTAATAATCAAAAGTGAAAAAAATGCTCTTGATTAATTTTTTTATAAGAGTAACGTGCTCTTAATTTAATTAATAATAAAAAGTGAAAATGCTCTTGAAAATTTTACTTTATTTATAAGAGTAGTGTGCTCTTAATTTAATAAAGAAGAGCAATGGGTTCTTAATTAATAATTAAAAATGGAAATGCTCTTAATATTTATGAAGCAACGTGCTCCAAGAATAAGAAATCAATTATCCCATTATTTAGTACGATAAAAGTAAAAATGCTCTTAAATTTACCTCAAATGACATAGCGCAAGAAAATTAGTAGCACTGAAAACGTTGTGACGCTCCTCATTTAGCGCTACAAAGTCTGTGATGCTACGCTTTTTTAATTTTATGGCTTTTTATTTTTGACACTTGACAAATACCGAATGGTGATTTACCTCTAAAAAAACATGATTTCATAATCAAAGCATCTTAACAATATTATAGATATTTAAAACTAAAAACAATTGAGATCAAATATAACAAATGACTTGGGGTTCAATAATATTTGGCTTTTACATTAGAAATTAATCGTATCAATTTCTAAAATTATAAGTGAATAAAATGATAACATGAGAAGGATTTTGCTTTCGAGAGTGAAGGATTTGAAGTAAAAATCCATTGCCATGATAACATCTCTCGCAAGGGATATGTTGATACTGGATTCGAGATTTTGGTTGCTAGAAAATTGAAATTAAGCAACCAAAACTATATGTGTATACATGGGTATAGTCACATTATAAAATACTCCATCTTGTCCTATAAGTTTTTTTAAACTTTGAGTTTCATTATGTACGATGCACTTTTAAAACAACAATATTTGCTGCTATAATATATAAAACATTGAAAAATTTAATTTGATGTTAAAAAAAGTTATGTTGAGGTGATTCTAAACAAAAATTAAAATCTAATATATGACTATGTTTGTGTGTACAAATCATAGAGATATATATTTCATGTTAAATTTTTTTTCCTTGTATCCCACATTCTAAACATAAAGAACACATAAGAACAGTGGGAGTACATACATTATATTGGGCATAAGCAAAAACAAAAGGCATTCAAAAATGTTGTAAAGATGAGACTTGATCCCATCTTCGCTCGTTCCTTTAAATAGCCATTGAAACTTTTATCCACAAAAAACACTATAATTGCTCGTAGTTCATATTGAAATAAATTTTCGATCTACATGGATACTAAAAATCATTATATTATCCTTTTTAATAATAAAATATAGTAAACAAATTTTTTCTTTTTTTCCATAAAATAGTTGAAAATATTAGGTAATGATTAGAAATAATAATTTAAAAATATAAAAAATATTATAAGCTTTTGTTATCATGCATAATGAATACAAAATGAAATAATGTTGCCAAGTGAGTTTCATCTTTAATATTATATATGAAGTAATTGACCTTTAAAGTTTTGATGGCTGTCTTTATATCAGTACAGAAGAAATTTCGAGACTAAATCAGCTGTGTCACAACTGGTGTTCTACTTTTGTGCTACTTTTTTCTGGTTGGTTATTAATAATAAATTTTAAATTCATAAGTGATAAACTCTTATATTAAAATTAACCAACGAGAATAATTAATTTATGTATGAAAATTACAAAATATCCCACAACGTATATTTGGACTCAAAATTCCACTTTGTCATTGCCAATGGATATGTGATCTATAATTTGGTATAGAATGCGTCACAGCCTAGTTATAGATACAAATGAACTCACACTCTCAATTAGCTTAATTGTGTTTGTTAAAATTTCAAACTTAAGTTTCTAAGAGATTAGCTCTCAAATCTACCTAAAAGTGTTTAATTATTAAAAGAATTAGTTCTTCGGTTAATTTAAAAATCGCTCGTCATACTAACAAAGTTTAACAAACTTGAAATCAGAATTTTCATTAAAAATAACGTGGGTTTTTATAGTCTATAAATCCTAATATAGTCTCATCAAACTTTGTAAGCAAATTAGGAAACAAAAAAAACCCCTAAACAACCTAAAAACGAACATCCACTTAGAAATTAAGGAAACATGATTTTCCTTAGGGAAACACCCTACCCCATTTCCTAATTTGATTCTAACCTCCTAATTAACAACTTAAAAAACTATCCTAAAATCCTTCTGGAAATGATTTTATAGTTTTCAACAAACTAAACAACACGCAACAAAAGGAAAAACATTGAAAACTCACTAACTAAAAAAAGAACAACAAAACACGTGCCCTTTGTGTTTTCAATTTTGTGCAATGTTGTAATTCTTCTAGAAACCTTTCAAGATCCGATCTTTTAATCAATAAGAAACCTTCAAGAACGTGTCCCCCATGTATTGTAGACTCTTCAGACTCAAAATAGTAGCATGAAATGGGAAAAACCCTATGAACTGAAGTGAGAGAAAAGCCATTGGCAAAACGGATTTTCCTTATTCCACCATTCGTCTATTGGACCTGCGTGACAATTTTTGGACACAATCTATACAACTGTGTCCTTCTTGAAGCTTAATACCATGCCATTCTAGTGACCCAATGTAATACCCCGTAATTTTATACACGTTATAAAATTAAAATAGTATTTATACGTACATTTTACGTATTTTAAAGGAATAAAAGTATTTGAAAATAATTAATTAAAGGAATTTAATTAATTACGGAGTTTTATTTACTTTATTTTAAAGAAATAAATTTTTATAAGGTCATAAAATAATTTTTATGAAGGTCTTAAAATGTGTGAAAATATTTTGTAAGGCTTTTAAAAGTGTTTTTAATGGGTTGCCATGATTAGTTTAATTATGGGCCCAAAACTAATCCCACTTCAATTAGACCTTTTGGGCTTTTCCTAAACCAACTCTAAATCCTTTTGGGGCTTTAAATACCCCCTTTTAAACCAAAAATTCAGAATTTCCCAAGCATTCAAGTTAGGATTTCCAAAAGCAAAAGAGAGAAGAAGAGAGGAAAAAAAAAAAAAAAAAAAAACGAAGGGAGAAGCGACGAAGAGGACCGAAGGTCGCCGGCCACCTCTCCGCCGCTGCTGCCCCTCGCCGGCCGGCCGTCGCCGCCACCTCCTCCCCCTTTGCCTTCTCGATTTTCGTAGGTACAAAAAAAAAAAAAACTTTTTCTTCTAATTTAATTTAATTCTTAAGCATGTTTTATAAATTATGTTTATGATCATGTTTTAGTAATGTTTTATGATTTATAATCATGTTTTTATGATTTGTAATTATAGATTTAAAAAGTTGATCATGAAATTTTAATTAGGGTTTGAGAAAGTATGAAGTTTTATTGTTTTAAATTATTTTTATGATCTAGATTGAAGTGGTATGATCATAGTTTAATTATATATGATTGTATGATTAAATTATGATGTTTAGATTGGTTTTTAACAAATTTAAAGTATTAAAACAAATCTGAAAATTTGTTAAATACATGTTAAAACAAGTTTTAAGTGTTCATATTATGCTAGTATGATCATATATGAAATCTATGATCACTACATATATTTTTAGTATGATTTATGAAGTTTAAAGATGATTTTAAGTATGATTTATAAGCTGTCCAGATTTTATAAAATTCATAATTAATGTTTTAAAGTATGTAATTAGCATGAATTAATCATATAAGTTAAGTATTACATTATATGATCAATCCATGTTGTTTTTAGGGCTTTTCATGAAGTTTAGAGAGGTCTAAAAGGATTTTTAATTAAATAAATAATGCTGTAATTTTTATTAAGGCATGTTTATAAGAAGTAAAATTAAGTGTTATTACTTACAAGTTTCCAAATTAAATTCTAATGCATAGAATCGAACCATAAACCTATAAGGATATTAATATGGTGTTTTTATGCAAAAATAAGTGTTTTAAAGAGGTTTTAAGAGGCTTGAAATAATTAAAGTAAAGCTGCCATTTTTGGAAAGTAATGAAAAATAGAAGTTTTCGAAAAGAAAAATAAAGAGACAAGTTATGGAATTGAATAGAGACATAGTAAGGAAGGTTATGGATGTTTATCCACTAGTAAAAAGTAGTTTAGAGTTGCTGTAAAGTTTAGTCAAAGAGGTTTTTCTTATATAGTTTTCCTCTTATGTTTTATAGGAGGATTCGAATCAAGTGAGTTCTAGAAGTAGTGGCGAATCACCGCTATTATACAAGGTACGTAAGTACTAAAGATTCATGAGTAGAATATCATGCTAGGATCATGCTAGTAGTAGATTGAATATATAAGTTTCATGTTAGAAACTATATGATATGAAGTATGTTATGTGACTCTTGTTGACTTTTGTTGACTTATATGAGCATGTTCAAGTATGCATGATTACATGATAATCCATGAGTATTTATTTATGCATTCTATTATATATATATTATTAATAATAACATCAAGGATGTTTGGAATGCATGTTTAATAAAAGAAGTTGACTAGTAGTCAAAAATGAGCATGAAAGATTATGTTATTAAATATTTTGAGCAAAGAAGAGTTAGTGAATTTTATTCACATGATTAGTAGTAATTGAGCAATTTATTATTATTATCCACTCACAGTTTATGTGTGGACTAGTAAAGGAAGTTATCCACTCACAGTTTATGTGTGGACTGTTAAGGAAGTAATTAACCACTCACAGTTAATGTGTGGTCTAGAGAGGATTAATAAAAGGAATAAAATATGTTCACTTATTAATGAAGATAATTAATATGGTGTTCATGTCATGTTATGTTATGAAATGTTGTGTGATGTTATGCATGTTATGATGTTTGTTATGTGAGAGTCATCACAAGTTATAAAATGGTTAATCACGTAAAGTGAAAGAGGATTCGCACCAAAACTCTTGGAACGTATATACCTTGAGTATGAACAGTGGGGGGAGTTGTCTAACAGAGGATTCAACTCCTAGTTAGGGGTACAAGACGTTGTACTTCTATTTTTAGATTTTTATCTTATATGCGCTGGAATTCCGCCACTAGGTGGCATAGTAATACCTTCTTGGAGTTGCTCCCAAGTTGGTGCCCTTTGGGCAATTATTTATTTTATAGGAAGGAGCCCGTTCGATGCGAAATCCAATTATATAATAATTAATTCTGAAGTAAGAGTCTTAGAGTCTTATGATGTTGCAATTGTGGTAAAGGTATGGTTGATGTTTTACTTTGATGCTCTTGCCTAGGATTATTCATGCTAGTGTGTTGCATTGTCTTTAATGCTTATGTACTCAGCTTTGCTGATTACGTGCTTTGTGTGCATGGCTAATCTTTGTTTGGCCCTACGACGACCCATTTATTATGGCGAGTAGAAGTCTTGAATAAAGAGTAAGCAACAGGTTTCAGGTGGGCATCTAGTCGATCATGCTGGGATTGAGTGAAGAGTGTTCATGTTGTTTTAGTATTTGCTTAAAAATTAAGTGACTATTATGCTATTTATTATATCATGATGGATTAACGTTGTTTTAAAGATATTAAATATTATTTGGTTTGAAGGGCCGTTATGTCGGTTCCAAGTTGTTATAAAGTATCATGGGATTTGGTTTTGAAGTTTATTTTAATTAAGTTGTTTTGGTTTGTTTTTTTTAAAAGTTAAGTCTTCCGCTGTAGTACTTTGGTAAATGCCTTAGCCGTTTTCACGGTGGCGGTAATGCTTTGGTTTTCTAAAGTAGTTGGGGCTCGATTATTTTATAAATGTTTTCCGGAAATGTTAGTAGTTTTAGGAAGGAGAAAACCAGGGTGTTACAAAGTGGTAGCCAGAGCCCTGTTTTATAAATAAAATGTTTTATTTTTGGGTACCCTAAGTCTAAGTCCGAAGTCTAAACCCTAAGCTGAGGTCATTTTATTCATTCATTTTGGGAAGTGTCTTGAGGAGCAAAATGTTTTTAGAAAGTCATAAAATAGAATATTTCTAAGAATAAAATATTTCCAAAAATAGAAAATTTTCAAAATGGAAAAAGGTTTTGTTTGTTACATGTGCAGGTACACAAGGAGTTAAGGTACGTTATTATGTGTTATTGCTTTACAATCATGTGGTGAGATTGGGTAGGAAGTTTTTGGGCATGTAGGATAGATTTATTTTCTTCCTTCATGCAAAGATATTTGTTTTCTAGTTGACTGTTTTATGTGACTAGTTATGTGTAGAAAAGATTGTTTGTTAGCCATTGAATCCTTTTCTTTTGAGAAATGGTTTGTTGTTGTTTTGTTTCTTGGCTGGGTTGGTTAATTGTTAGAATCTGTAAGTGGCTTTGCAGGATGTTGACCAACTTGCCTAATAAGAATTCGGAAATAGGAACCTTGGAAAAGAAAGATTATGAATATGTGGGACAATATGTTGGGAAAATTCGGTTTTATTGTGATTACCAAAGAAATGTGTTAGGAAAGAAGGAGTATGAGGATGCCCATAGAGTGTCAGCCATGATTATAAACTGTTTACCTGACCGTGAACCCTATACCAAAATTAAGGCAGAATTTGATGACTTTTACCTACCTGGAGGGATTCCTAATTTTGCTAAGTATATGAATGAGTATGGTTGTTGGAGAGTCTCATATGGGTATCTAGAGAGTTATATTGGTCTTAGGGAAGCAGAGCATAGGGCTGCATTAATGAAAAATCCTCCATCACCTGAAGTCCCTGAAGCTAATGAAGCTGAGTCTGAGGATAGTTCCTGTTTTGAAATGGAAGATCCAGACCCGATCATCCCAGAGTATGTGGATCTAGTGACCGATTCTGAAGAAGAAGAGCAACCTATTGATGAAGATGATATGGAAGAAGACCCAGAAGAGGATCTAGAAGACATTGAAGATGATGTTGAGAAAGACCCTGAGTTTACTCCAGAGGAATATGTTATGTCTTCAGATAAGCTTGATAACACTAATGTTTAAGTAGAAAAGCAATTGTTGCTATTGTTATTATTATTAGTAGTAGTATGTTATTATATTGAGGATGTAAACCTCCTTAGTGCTATTTTGTTTAAGGAATGAGTGGCAAAGGGCCATGTGAATTTTAAGAAATTAGTGTTGTTAAATTATTTTCTAGAAAGGAGCATAAATAAAGCCAATTACTTTAATTAAGTATTGTTTAAGAAGGGGAAATTCCAAGGGGAATTTATTTTTATTTCTATGTGCTTTATTTATATTTAATGGTTGTGAAAACAATCAAAAGTAAGTGAATCAATTACTCTAAGGAAGTATATACTTACCTTATGAGGTAAATTGAGAATGTGTTTATTGCTCAAAGTAAAGTTTTGTGTCTTAACATAGAGTTAGACATAGTTATTAAAGTAAGTGTTTTTCTTCTCTTCAGGAGAAACAGAATGGCTGAAGGAAATGCAAATCAGCTTAATGAAGTAGTAAGGCAATTGGCAACTGTAGCTCAGCAGTTAGCCGAAAGAGGAAATAACCAAGGAGTAGACCCCGCTGGGGAATTGTTTAAGAAAATTTCACAGAGTAAACCACCAACTTATCAAGGTGAACCTAACCCATCTGTTTTAGAGGGATGGTTGAGAGAGTTTAATAAGCTATTTGGTGCTGTAGAGTGTCCAGAAGAGTTTAGGGTGAACCATGCGGTTTACTATTTAAGAGGAGAGGCTGATCTGTGGTGGTCTCAAAATGAGGCTGTGATTAGGGCTTTGCCTGGTTTTAACTGGACTGTGTTTCAGGAGCAAATCCGTAATAAGTTTTACCCTGTCTTTTTGCAAAAGCAGAAGGCTGATGAGTTCTTAGAGCTTAGAATGGGGAATATGTCTGTTACGGAGTATTATTCGAAGTTTATTGAGTTATCTAGGTTTGCTAAGGAAGCTGTAGCAACTGAGAAGTTGAAGGCTAGTCGTTTTGAGAGGGGATTGACCATAGATATTCAGTTGCAACTTGCTGGTCAAGTGTTTGAAACGCTTGATGAGTTGTATGGAAGAGCGGCTCATTTATATGCTTTAGAACAAAAGAAGAAGGAGTTGCTCAAGGCAAATTCTGGGGAGAAGAGGAAGGATGTTGGTGGGAATTATCACCAATATGGGAATCAAGGTGGATTTAAGAGGTCTCGTTTTAATAATTCTCAAGGAAATAGGGGAAATTTTGGTAGGCCAATGAATGGTAATGGTTTTAAAGGACAATCTGCTAATCAGAATAATCGTGTGTATTTCTGTAAGAAGTGCACTAACAATCATCCAGGAAAGGATTGTGATGGGAATCTAGTTACTTGTCGCAAGTGCAACAAGTTAGGTCATCGTGAGTACGAGTGCTTTTCTAAGAGTAAGGGGAAGGAAGGTCAAAGTTCTCAATTCAAGGGCAATTCTGCAGGAGGACAGCAAAAGAGTTTCCAAGGAAACATGGGAGGAAGAGCTTCGCAGCAAGCTGGATTTAAGAATGGAAATGGCAATGGAGGGAGTCAGGCTAAGCTATCTAGTGCAGGAAAGCTGAATGTGATGGCAAGGAGTGAAGCTGATGCTAATAAGGATGTGATTACTGGTACTTTCTCTATTCACTCTCTACCTGTTAAGATTTTGTTTGATTCTGGTGCTACATATTCTTTTGTATCCACTAAGGTTTTGCAAAACTTAGAATCTGTTTTGGGAAAAGTAGAATCCATAGATATTCCAATATTGATTCCGTCAGGGAAGGTAGTGCAATGTTCTAAGAGATATTTAGATGTGCCAATTATGATTGAGGGAGTTGAGTTTAAGGCTAATTTAATTGAATTTGAATTGGGTGACTTAGAAGTGATCCTAGGGATGGATTGGTTGAGTGAGTATAAGGCTGAGATTATGTGTGACCCGCAGAAGATTTCGTTGTTTAAAAAGGGCAAAAAGGTGAGCTTTTGGAAGTCAGGAAGGCCTAGATGCAATAGAATCGTGTCGATGATGAGATTTGCTAGCTATGTGAAGAGGGGATTTCCAATTTATTTGTGTAGTGTGAGGGATGTGGATGTTATGGAGACATCTAAGCCAGAAGACATCGAGGTAGTGAGGGATTTTCTGGACGTGTTTCCGGAAGAGATTCCGGGAATGCCGCCGAGACGGGAAATCGATTTTACTATAGACTTGATGCCAGGTACTGCGCCCATTTCCAAAGTACCATATAGGATGGCTCCTGCGGAAATGAGCGAGCTTAAGGAGCAATTGCAGGATTTGTTGGAGAAGGGTTACATTCGACCTAGTGCTTCACCTTGGGGAGCACCAGTGTTGTTTGTGAAGAAGAAAGATGGGAGTATGAGGTTGTGTATTGATTATAGGGAGTTGAATAAGGTGACGATCAAGAACAAGTATCCTTTGCCAAGGATAGATGACTTGTTTGATCAGTTGAAAGGAGCGAGTGTGTTTTCAAAGATTGACTTGAGGTCAGGATATCATCAATTAAGGATTGCTAATGAGGACATACCAAAGACGGCTTTTCGTACGAGGTATGGGCACTATGAGTTTACGGTGATGCCGTTTGGGTTGACAAATGCGCCAGCAATTTTTATGGACTTAATGAATAGGGTTTTTCATCAATTTTTGGATAAGTTTGTGGTAGTGTTTATTGATGATATTTTGGTGTACTCAAAGTGTAGAGAGGAGCATGTGGAGCATTTAGGAACAATTTTGTCAACGTTAAGGGAAAATCAGTTGTATGCTAAGTTCTCAAAATGTGAATTTTGGTTGGAAAGAGTGGCATTTTTGGGTCATTTTGTGTCCAAAGATGGAGTTGAGGTAGATCCCGCAAAGATTGAAGCAGTGAAGGAGTGGCCTACACCTAAGAATGTGACTGATGTTCGAAGTTTCTTGGGTTTAGCAGGTTATTACAGAAGGTTTGTAAGGGATTTTTCGAGGATAGCTAAGCCAATGACATCTTTGATGAAAAAGGATTGTAAGTTTGTTTGGGATGATAAGTGTGAAGAAGCCTTTCAAACTCTCAAGGAGCGTTTGACTACGGCTCCAGTTTTGACCTTGCCAGATGGTAGTGAGCCGTATGATGTTTATAGTGATGCTTCGAAAAATGGTTTGGGATGTGTGCTTATGCAAAATAGAAAGGTGATTGCGTATGCATCAAGGCAGTTAAAGCCATATGAGGTTAATTATCCCACTCACGATCTCGAGTTAGCAGCGATCGTGTTTGCATTGAAAATATGGAGACATTATTTGTATGGAGTAAAGTGTAGAATCTATACAGACCACAAGAGTTTAAAGTACTTTTTCACTCAAAAAGATCTAAATATGCGTCAAAGGAGATGGCTTGAGTTGATTAAGGACTATGACCTAGATATTCAGTATCATGAAGGAAAGGCGAATGTAGTAGCGGATGCTCTTAGTCGAAAGACGAGACATGGAGTGAATACTCTAGTAGTTGCTAATGAGCTATGTAGAGAAATGGAAAGGCTGAATTTAGAAATAGTAAAGGAGGGAGCGTTGGAAGGAATGCTTAGTACCCTTAGCATCCAACCAACGGTGTTTGAGGAGATAAAAGAGAATCAAGCCGGAGATGTGAAATTGGATAGAATAAAAGAGAAAATCAAGCAAGGTAAGGCAGTGGACTTTCAAATTCATGAGGATGGAAGTTTAAGGTATAAGGGTAGGTGGTGTGTACCACAGAAATGTGAAGAGATAAAGAAGAAAATCATGGAAGAAGGTCATAATACGCCATATTCAGTCCACCCTGGAGGTGATAAGCTTTATAAAGATTTGAAGAAGGTGTATTGGTGGCCAAGGATGAAAAGAGAAGTAGCTGAGTTTGTAAGCAAGTGTCTTACCTGTCAAAAAGTAAAGTTTGAGCATAAGAGGCCACAAGGTGAAGTGCAACCACTTGACATCCCAGGATGGAAGTGGGATTGCATCTCAATGGATTTTGTAACTAGTTTGCCAAAATCCAAGAATAATAATGATACCATTTGGGTTATAGTTGATAGATTGACTAAGTCAGCGGTGTTTATACCGATGAAAGAGACTTGGAAGATGGAACAACTAGCTAAAGCTTATATTAAACATGTTGTGAGGTTACATGGAGTTCCAAAGGACATTGTGTCGGATAGGGATTCCAGATTTCTTTCGAAGTTTTGGAAAAGTGTGCAAGAGAATTTTGGTACTACATTGAAAATGAGTACTGCTTTTCATCCAGCAACGGATGGACAGACAGAAAGGACTATTCAAACATTAGAGGATATGTTGAGAGCTTGTGTAATGGATTTTCAAGGAAGTTGGGAGGATAGCTTGGATTTGATAGAATTTTCATATAATAATAGTTACCATGCAAGTATAGGCATGGCACCTTTTGAGGCATTATATGGAAGGAAGTGTAGAAGTCCTTTATGTTGGAATGACATAAGTGAGACAGTGATTTTAGGGCCTCAATTAATTGAGGATACTGCCAACAAAGTAAGAGAAATTCGAGCAAAAATGCAAGCAGCACAAGATAGGCAAAAATCCTATGCGAATCAAAAGCGTAGAGAAGTCGAGTTTAAAGTTGGAGATAAGGTGTTATTAAAAGTATCACCTATGAAAGGTATTATGAGGTTTGGAAAGGAAGGGAAGTTAAGTCCGAAGTACATTGGACCATATGAGATATTACAGAGGATTGGAAAAGTAGCTTATAAGCTAGCTTTACCTATGGAGTTGAGCAAAGTTCATAATGTGTTTCATGTGTCGCAACTTAGACAGTATGTCCCGGATAAATCTCATGTTTTGCAACCGGAGACAGTAGAGTTAGACCAAAATCTTACCTATGAGGAAAGACCGATAAAAATCCTTGATAGTAAAGTTCGTGGTACTCGTAGAAAGAGTGTCAATATAGTTAAAGTTTTATGGTCTAACCAAGAAGTTGAGGAAGCAACTTGGGAAGCAGAAGATAAGATGAGGAAAAAGTATCCAGAGTTATTTCAGGTTAGTAGAGTTACGGGGACGTAATTCGATTCTTAAAGGGGGTAGAGTGCGATAAAACTTCGCGTTTTTCCCTTAAGTTTTGCAAAATTTTAGTTCTTTTTATTGCTTTTTAGCAAAGTTTTTATGTTTTGTTTCCAAGTTTAGTAGTTTGCACTCAAGGAGTGTTATAAAAAGTTAAAGTAAGTGTCTAAAGTTTACAGCAACAAAGGTCAAAAAGAATAAAAGTTATGAAAAGTGCACAAAAGTGCAAGTCTCTCATTCAATTCCATACATTATTTCGTTCAAGTTTCGGGACGAAACTTCTTTTAAGGGGGGTAGACTGTAATACCCCGTAATTTTATACACGTTATAAAATTAAAATAGTATTTATACGTACATTTTACGTATTTTAAAGGAATAAAAGTATTTGAAAATAATTAATTAAAGGAATTTAATTAATTACGGAGTTTTATTTACTTTATTTTAAAGAAATAAATTTTTATAAGGTCATAAAATAATTTTTATGAAGGTCTTAAAATGTGTGAAAATATTTTGTAAGGCTTTTAAAAGTGTTTTTAATGGGTTGCCATGATTAGTTTAATTATGGGCCCAAAACTAATCCCACTTCAATTAGACCTTTTGGGCTTTTCCTAAACCAACTCTAAATCCTTTTGGGGCTTTAAATACCCCCTTTTAAACCAAAAATTCAGAATTTCCCAAGCATTCAAGTTAGGATTTCCAAAAGCAAAAGAGAGAAGAAGAGAGAAAAAAAAAAAAAAAAAAAAAAAAAACGAAGGGAGAAGCGACGAAGAGGACCGAAGGTCGCCGGCCACCTCTCCGCCACTGCTGCGCCGCTGCTGCCCCTCGCCGGCCGGCCGTCGCCGCCACCTCCTCCCCCTTTGCCTTATCGATTTTCGTAGGAACAAAAAAAAAAAAAAAAAAAAAAACTTTTTCTTCTAATTTAATTTAATTCTTAAGCATGTTTTATAAATTATGTTTATGATCATGTTTTAGTAATGTTTTATGATTTATAATCATGTTTTTATGATTTGTAATTATAGATTTAAAAAGTTGATCATGAAATTTTAATTAGGGTTTGAGAAAGTATGAAGTTTTATTGTTTTAAATTATTTTTATGATCTAGATTGAAGTGGTATGATCATAGTTTAATTATATATGATTGTATGATTAAATTATGATGTTTAGATTGGTTTTTAACAAATTTAAAGTATTAAAACAAATCTGAAAATTTGTTAAATACATGTTAAAACAAGTTTTAAGTGTTCATATTATGCTAGTATGATCATATATGAAATCTATGATCACTACATATATTTTTAGTATGATTTATGAAGTTTAAAGATGATTTTAAGTATGATTTATAAGCTGTCCAGATTTTATAAAATTCATAATTAATGTTTTAAAGTATGTAATTAGCATGAATTAATCATATAAGTTAAGTATTACATTATATGATCAATCCATGTTGTTTTTAGGGCTTTTCATGAAGTTTAGAGAGGTCTAAAAGGATTTTTAATTAAATAAATAATGCTGTAATTTTTATTAAGGCATGTTTATAAGAAGTAAAATTAAGTGTTATTACTTACAAGTTTCCAAATTAAATTCTAATGCATAGAATCGAACCATAAACCTATAAGGATATTAATATGGTGTTTTTATGCAAAAATAAGTGTTTTAAAGAGGTTTTAAGAGGCTTGAAATAATTAAAGTAAAGCTGCCATTTTTGGAAAGTAATGAAAAATAGAAGTTTTCGAAAAGAAAAATAAAGAGACAAGTTATGGAATTGAATAGAGACATAGTAAGGAAGGTTATGGATGTTTATCCACTAGTAAAAAGTAGTTTAGAGTTGCTGTAAAGTTTAGTCAAAGAGGTTTTTCTTATATAGTTTTCCTCTTATGTTTTATAGGAGGATTCGAATCAAGTGAGTTCTAGAAGTAGTGGCGAATCACCGCTATTATACAAGGTACGTAAGTACTAAAGATTCATGAGTAGAATATCATGCTAGGATCATGCTAGTAGTAGATTGAATATATAAGTTTCATGTTAGAAACTATATGATATGAAGTATGTTATGTGACTCTTGTTGACTTTTGTTGACTTATATGAGCATGTTCAAGTATGCATGATTACATGATAATCCATGAGTATTTATTTATGCATTCTATTATATATATATTATTAATAATAACATCAAGGATGTTTGGAATGCATGTTTAATAAAAGAAGTTGACTAGTAGTCAAAAATGAGCATGAAAGATTATGTTATTAAATATTTTGAGCAAAGAAGAGTTAGTGAATTTTATTCACATGATTAGTAGTAATTGAGCAATTTATTATTATTATCCACTCACAGTTTATGTGTGGACTAGTAAAGGAAGTTATCCACTCACAGTTTATGTGTGGACTGTTAAGGAAGTAATTAACCACTCACAGTTAATGTGTGGTCTAGAGAGGATTAATAAAAGGAATAAAATATGTTCACTTATTAATGAAGATAATTAATATGGTGTTCATGTCATGTTATGTTATGAAATGTTGTGTGATGTTATGCATGTTATGATGTTTGTTATGTGAGAGTCATCACAAGTTATAAAATGGTTAATCACGTAAAGTGAAAGAGGATTCGCACCAAAACTCTTGGAACGTATATACCTTGAGTATGAACAGTGGGGGGAGTTGTCTAACAGAGGATTCAACTCCTAGTTAGGGGTACAAGACGTTGTACTTCTATTTTTAGATTTTTATCTTATATGCGCTGGAATTCCGCCACTAGGTGGCATAGTAATACCTTCTTGGAGTTGCTCCCAAGTTGGTGCCCTTTGGGCAATTATTTATTTTATAGGAAGGAGCCCGTTCGATGCGAAATCCAATTATATAATAATTAATTCTGAAGTAAGAGTCTTAGAGTCTTATGATGTTGCAATTGTGGTAAAGGTATGGTTGATGTTTTACTTTGATGCTCTTGCCTAGGATTATTCATGCTAGTGTGTTGCATTGTCTTTAATGCTTATGTACTCAGCTTTGCTGATTACGTGCTTTGTGTGCATGGCTAATCTTTGTTTGGCCCTACGACGACCCATTTATTATGGCGAGTAGAAGTCTTGAATAAAGAGTAAGCAACAGGTTTCAGGTGGGCATCTAGTCGATCATGCTGGGATTGAGTGAAGAGTGTTCATGTTGTTTTAGTATTTGCTTAAAAATTAAGTGACTATTATGCTATTTATTATATCATGATGGATTAACGTTGTTTTAAAGATATTAAATATTATTTGGTTTGAAGGGCCGTTATGTCGGTTCCAAGTTGTTATAAAGTATCATGGGATTTGGTTTTGAAGTTTATTTTAATTAAGTTGTTTTGGTTTGTTTCTTTTAAAGTTAAGTCTTCCGCTGTAGTACTTTGGTAAATGCCTTAGCCGTTTTCACGGTGGCGGTAATGCTTTGGTTTTCTAAAGTAGTTGGGGCTCGATTATTTTATAAATGTTTTCCGGAAATGTTAGTAGTTTTAGGAAGGAGAAAACCAGGGTGTTACACCCAACTCCCTTATCCTCTAAGTGACTTAATAATAGCTATCTTTCAACATGATCCTCACTTGAACGTATTCAAGTTACCTTTCAACATGATCCTCTCTTGAGGCTTATGACCATGCCATTCTAAGCGCATTTCGGACATGAGAACTTATTGTTAGCTAATTATTTTTCGGCAAATAATTCAATTTACCTTTCAATCTATCAATTTCAAAAGTTGGACCTGTTGCGACATGGTACACTTTAATTATCGACCTTTACGTGAGACCTGTAGACACCTATATTTGGTCCCTCCAAATGGCCAAGATTAAAGTGTACCATGTCGCTACAAGTCCAACGTATAAAAATTGATTGCTTGAAAAAAGCCTAGTTTTGTGTCGGAAGTCGGTCCTTCACCTATTTGGTCCTCACTCCAAAATCTATAAGGAGGTCTCATTGCCCAGTTAGCGAGCGGGGGTGTCACTGCTCGGTCAGGGAGTCGGGGTCCAGAGGTGAAACGCCCTAGTTAGATCATTGCCAGAATAATTGATGATGAGTTATGATGGTCGAAATATGCTTAAATTAATTTTCTTATATTTCATATTTCGTTTTTATACTTCACTTTTTCATTGCATTCATTTTCATTTCATTTTCATTTTATTTCACAATTTACTTTTTAATTTCATTTTTGAAAATAAAGAAAATAATTTAAGGGTATGAATGTGACCAGATTCGACAAACCTTCTAGAATGGTTTGTTCGGTTTATGGAAAATCTAGGATATGGAAGTCAATAAACCGATTTATGGAAGTGAATTTCGTATTATTTCATAATATTTCGTAATATTTAGATTTACGGAAATGAATATACGAAATAAAGAAGCTTCGGAGATTCAATGCGTAAAAATCAAGAAAAAGGGAGCTCGAGCGCCATGACGCAGGCCGAGAACCCTGGCGCTCGATGACGTCATTTCTGACCATATAAATACCAAGCCTTTTCCGACTCTTCAATCATAAATCCATCATCAATTCTCACACTTCGACTTCACACATTCTCACTCTACTTCACGATCTCTCTCTTAAAAACTCTTTCTCGGTTTTCGTGCCCTATCTCGAAAACCATGCCTTTCTACTTTCCATTTAAGTTCTTCAAGCTTTCAGTTGTAAGAAGTTGTCGACGATTGCATGAAAGGCACTTCAAATGAGGCCAACAACATCAAAATCTTCATCTTGAGTTCTTCAACGAGTTAGTTTGAATGTTTATGTGATTTTATCGCTTTATTAGATAATTGAGATGTTTAAATTAAATTCATGTAATATTGACTAGTTAATGATTCGAGTTCTCAATTAAAATCATCCTTAAGTAAAAACATGTTTTAAGGTTTATATGATCTTCATGCTAAGTGTTTAAGCTTTGAATCACTTAGAAATCATGTTTAGCTCAAAGTCCTAAAAAGCATGTTTCAACTAATCTAAAATTAAAACGAATTAAACCCTAAAGTGATCACCCAAGCATGTTTAAACCGGAAATTATGTGTGCATTAACTAAAAAGCCGCCTAGCCTTATTTCTTTGTGTTAGTAGGTCAAAACCGGAAATATGAATACTATAATTCGATATTGAAATTACACATGAGAACAAGTAGAGGCCGCTATACACCGGGGGGGGGGGGGGGAGACAACTGTGAACTATTGTTGTCCTTACCATCATCCCTAAATCCAGAGATATCAGACCTTCTTATCCTTGGTTGTCATTTTTGTCCTTGGGCTATGACCTGATGGGGTTCTTTTAGCTTCTAAAAAGAGGACAGTGGCGACTTCTCTACTTGGGTTTTGAGTTTCTAGACTCACTCCTTAAGCCAGGCATACTCACACTGTGCAATCAAACTAAAGACATTCAATATCCGTAAAAAGGACACGCGGGCCCCCAAAGCCCCTGGTCCACAAGACCAAATATAGGTATCTACAACTACTGTAAAGGAATTTGGAATCCATATTGTACATACCTACATTCGGTCCCACCTAAAATGTCGATGGTTAAAGTATACCACGTCGCAATAGGTCCAACTTCTAAAAATTGATTGCTTGAAAAGTAATTAAAATCCTCTAATTGCCGGAACATGATTAGCCAATGATAAGTCCTAATGGGCGAAATGCACTTGAATTAGTTTTCTTTGATTTTACATTTTTTTCATTCATTTATTTTATCTTATTTTATTAATTAATATTTTTTTCGGAAATTAAGAAAATGAATTAAGCGCGCATATATGGCCATGTACGACGAACGTTCTAGAACATTCTAAAAGTTTCTGTATGAATTAAGGTAACGTTAGGCATATGGCAACATATCATGTCGTATATGACAGAGAATTTCGGAAAATAGCAATAGATTTCGGAATTTGGCAGAGAACTTCAGAATATGGAAGTGAGTTGACGAGTTATGGAATATTATAAAAAAATACGACATATGTGTATATCTGAGCATGTGGTGCACATAAGCACACCAAATATTGTAAAGTATAGCTACGGAAACACTTAAAAACTTCCAAAAATCCTGAGACGTGCACATAGGCGCACAACCTGCGCATAGGTGCATGGTCCGTGGGTCTACGCCGATACGCACGTCTTCCGATCTTTTCCACTACATAGGTCCCTTTGTCCGGCCATTAGAGATCTCAAATTTTAGGCATTCTCTCGTAATTCGTGCCACCCTCTCTCTCACTACTTTCTCTCTCTACAAAATACTTTCTGAGCCTCTCTTAAACAGTTCAAGTAATTAATTGATCTCCCAAACACAATTTTAAAATAATTATTATTATTGAAATTGTAGTTTTTCTTCAGCCATTTAATCAAGAAGTTCTTTAAGCTGCCGCACGCAAGGTACTTCAAGCTAAGGTACATCATCATCTTGAGTTTTTCAAATTAATTGAGTTAGTTTCTGTGATTTAATTTGCTTTCTTAGTTATATGACATGTTTTAATTAACTTCATCAAATATTGATTAATTATGGCTTGACCTTTTAATTAAAAATAACCTTACGTAGAATTAAATAATTATGTTGCTTTATATGATTTTCATGCTAATTTTTTATTGCATTTAATCATATAAAATTCACGTTCAATTAAAAGACCGGAAAATCATGCTATCACTAAAGTAAAGATTAAATCTTGGATAAATTGGCTTAGGTATAACTTATATATTAATTATTAATTTTAAAGTGATTACCCTTGCATGTTATTAGAAAATTTTATGTGCATTAATTAAACTCGCCTAGCAATGTTTCTATGTGTTTTAGGATAAAACCTGAAATATGTATGCTATAATTCAAAATTATAGTCATGAAATTACATATGAGATCAAGTAGAGGTCGCTATATGCGGGGGGACATTGTGAACTACTTCGTCCTTACCCTCATCCCAGAATCTAGCATATGAGTCCTTCTTATCCTTGGCGTCAACTTGCCTTCGGGCTAAACATAATGGGGTTATGTGAGCTCCTTAAAAGAGCATGATGGAACTCTACTACTTGGGTTTTGAGCTTCAAGATTCACTCCCTAAGCCAAGCATACTCACCCTATAAAAAAAATAACAAAGACATTCGATGTTCGAAAAAGGGCACATGGGCCCCCAAAAGCCCCGGGTCCTCAGTTTGGCGACTCCACTATGGAGATTCCATTAAATTTAAGGGAGAGTGGATGAAACTCAAAAGGTCTCATAATTTCATTATTATAATATTGAAATTATTTTTTAGACATAATGTATACAATTCCCATGTGAGGATATTTGTTTTAGGAATAATGTCTTTTAAAGTGTGTTCTACACTAGAGACAACCCAAGGGAACTTCTTTTAAGGATGGTTAGGTGAACTAAGTAGGACTATTTGTTAATCAAAATCCATCCCAAATCATGACACGCGACTACATGACCTATGTGACTCACAATGGATGTCCCACCTAGATCACCATTAAATTGTGGTGTGTATAGTTTGGACACAGCATAGTCATGGTACCTTTTGGGCACTATAAGCCTTAATTGTAGTTACCCTCTTAGAACCTTGACTAGTTATGGACTGAACCTCATGCTAGGTGTGAAAATATGCTATTTTTTTAATTATGTTTATAAAATTAACTTGAGCCCTAATTTTGTATGAACCTTTACACATAATAAAATACAGTCTCATATAGATCATGGTCGCTCCTTAGTGGTCAAATAAAGTCGATTTTGTCATGCATGTAGAACCCTATAGGTTGCATTTTGTTTATTCAGTTAATGTAAAAGTACCTCTATCGTCTAGAAAAGAAGAAGAAATAAAAAAAGTAAAAAAAAACAAAGAAAATCAAAAGACAATAGTTTACTTTGCATTCATGCATTCGTTTAGGATAAGGACCGACCCTGCTAGGCCATGCATTTAGTCTATTTCAAGGAATTGAACTATGAGTTATTTACAAAAAAATAAAAGCCTAATTAAGCCTCATATAGGATAGAGCCGTCATTCTAATTAAGATAGGGCCGGAAGTTGAGTGAAACAAGAAACCCTATAGCTTGAGACAAAGGACGTGGTTCGAAGTGTTCAGCAACTACTCGAGTCTTCTTAAACAAGCTTGCTTGTTAGAAGACCATTCTAAATTCAAAGTCATCTTTAAACAGTTTTTCAAAATACTCCTTCAACAATGTCAAGAGAAGATGTTAAGTTTCAACTACAACAAATGGAAGCCACCTTAGCCAAAATGATCGAAATGTTTGAAACTCTCACCACTAAGGTGACCAACCTTACGAAAGAAAAGACCACCCTTAAAGATTTTGAAAATATTATGAAGCGTATAAATGATTAAGATGCCTATTTTGACCTTCGTGGGCTCGATCCGAGCTTGGTGGACTCACATTGCAAAAAGTTCTCAATCGAGGACTTGCCCAGATTCAAAGCAACTGACAACCCTCGATTCTTCCTTAGGGGGTTCAAGTTCTATATGAACACAAAGAATGTTGGTGCAAAGCTTTACCCCAAGATATTTCCATTCTCTATGGAACCTGTTTGCCAATGGTGGTTCTTTTCTCTTCCATACAAGGAAATCGCAACATGGGAAGACATCATCCATGCCTTCATGACTCGCTACAAGTGCAACACTCAAGCATCGACTTCCCAACGTGAACTTAAGATCCTCAAGCAAGGAGATAAAGAAGGGTTCACCAAGTATCTAGCTCGTTAGAGAGAACTATTGCTCACATGGTAACTACTCCTCCCGAAGAGGAGATGGTCAAAATCTTCATTTTAAACCTTTTGCCTATATACAAGTATCACCTTAAGTATTTAGGGTTGGAAACATTTCAAGAAGTATACCACATTAGTACCAAAATCAAAGATGATTTGATCAAGGGGTAAAAATGGAAAAATAGTTACGAGAAGGATTACATAGAAAGCTCTTCGGAGGAGGATAAGTATAATCTACAAGCGGCTTTTGAGATCGATGAAAAGTAGCGGCATCATGAGCAAGAGTTCATAGTCTTCTCTAGGTCAAGTCGGAGAGTCCTTCCACCAAGCTTTTGTATTTCCCTTAATTTCACATGTTTGAGTTAATGTCATTAGGATTAAGGTTGTTTCTCACATTTTAGCCTTTATTTTGTTATTTCTCAAAATTAATATTTTCATCTCAATTAATAAAATTCCATCCTTTTTTTAGCTTATTTCTTGTGCTCCAACCGACCTAAACAAAAATAAAATTAAAAAAAAATCAAATAAAAATATACATGATTGTACATGCTCGAAAAGCCTTAAACACCATAAAATAAAACCATTTCCTTCCCTTACACTCATTATTTAGCTTTTCCACAAAATGAGTCAACCTCTTCCCCTTCGTTAACCCAATCTTGGTGCGTAGGATAAGAAGTGTGCTAACAAAAAAGAATTTTGAAAGTCATCATTTAAAAGTTGATAGCCTGTCGAAGTGGCTAACAAAGATAAACCATACAAGGCTCACTAGGCTACTAGTAAGGGCAAGTAAGGATCGTATCCTACGAGATAATAGTTTTTACACTAAGGCGGTCTAAAGAGTAAATTTAAGTCAGATTTGCTTTAAGAAGCAAGATATTCACTGACGTTGACTTTATTAACTTAAGTCTAAGATTAAAGAAGAATAACGTAAGGGATACACCGCTCACTTCTTATATTAAGGCGCAAATTCCTATGTCAAACTAAACATAGAGAGAAATGTCAAGGGGAAGTCGTTCTAAGAGTCATGAATACTCTCTCGAGCTAGCATGACGAGGGAACTGTGAACACGACCGATTTTCATGGCGTGAGCAAAAAACGGCTCCTAAGCACTTTATTCATGAAGACTACTAACGTCCCTTAACTTGAACACCTATTCTCATGGTTTTCAAACTAATCAAACATGGAGAGTCTTCACTCAACTTCATCTCTCTATCCTTCGTTGAGGAACCTAAGACGACATCTATGGAAGCAAGTCATAGACTACGTGATTTATAACCCCATGTAACAACTCTAGTCACCCCTAGACTCGGTTTTTACTAAGAACCTACTTAAGTCATGAAGGTGGTGAGGATTTCACCCACACTGTAGCACTAAAACTACTCATTACACATTTTATTAGTCAAACACATTTTTTTGTTCATTATTACAAGTTATAGCAAAGAAATAAGTTATCACAATGGATTATAAATTTATTTAAACAAACTATCACTACTAAAAATCCCCCCCCCCTTTGTCGACACTATTTCCGCCTATTTACAACACTTTAAAGTGTCGGAAAAGTCACTACCGACACTTTCACAAAGTGTCGGAATTTCACGTGATGAGATTTCTTGACACTTTAAAGTGTCGGTATTATGGACACAAAAAAGTGTCATTATTTTAATGTTCCTGACACTTTAAATTGTCAATAACGCAGCCAAATGCAACTCCCTCAGAATTTACCCGCCAAGTTCCTCGACACTTTAAAGTGTCGATTCTTATTTTGCGAGATTTTGAGGGAGAATAATTGACAATTTAAATAGCCAAGTAGACTAGGGGTATAAGTCTAACGTATAAAATAAGTAGACACTATAAAGTGTCGGCATTCTCAATTTGTGTATTGGAAATCGATGCAAAAAATTCAAATCCAATTGTAGAAACTAAAAAAATACCCTGTTGCCACATTTGTGCTACTTGTTGAAAATTGTGAAGCTAGTATAAAAAATATATACTACGTGCTTTTCATCATCATAGAAACTTAACCCTGGAAGAGAAATTATATTTCATAATATAGATTCATCATACAATATCATCCACCCTTTAATACTGAAAAAGTTCAAATACTAGAAATCCAATCCAAAAAAAGAATCTACATACTATAAAAACTAATAATTTAAAATGTTAAAACATCTAAGTACAAAAAAAAAACTCACAATTAAAAAGTTTGACAACCAAAAGACTACTTAATTTTAGTGAACCGTCATATACGATATGCCATTGTTGTAAGATCATCAAGTTGAATTTTGTCGGTTCGATTCATCCATGTCTTCAGTTTTTTCACTCAAATCTTCTACATTATGGAGAGAAAAAAAGCATTTGATTAATACATATAACAAGGCATAAAAGCATTAACATTTGGGTATAGTAGTGATAAGGGTGGACAAGTATACATGTATTTTTTGTATTCTTTAATTCTTCATACTCTCTTTATTTTTTTGTATTTTGGGTTCTATTATACTGTATTCAAAATCAGTTTTAATGTATTTTGTTGTAGAAATTGGGGTAGGGGGAAGTAGGTATGGAGCAAGAGAAGAATGCAAATAATACTTGCCTTTGGTGTCTGATCAGGCTCAAGTCGAGATTGAAAGAAACGCTGCCTATTCCGAAAGGGGATTTGCCATTCAAATATCTTAATGGTTGCATGTGTTCTACCTATTGTGTACATATGAGCCATAAGATGAACTATAAAAACACACAAACTGACATTATTCTTTCTTTTTATTATATAGGTAGGAAAACTAGCTCTAGAGGAACGCTATATGCTATGTGTTTGGCTGAGACCATCTATTCATTGATGGTAGGTCTAAACTAATTTTATTGCTTCTAACAGGCATGAACTAATAAGTCTGAACTAACAGGTTTGAACTACACTAATGTTATTGCTTCTATCTGTGAGAATAGCTTCTAATAGGTCTGAACTAATCAGTGTATGTATGGTCTGAACTAATGAGTGATAAGTCTGACCTAATTTGTAATGGGTTTGAACTAATGAGTAATAGGTCTCAACTAATCTGTAATAGGTCTGAACTAATCATTAAGCTTAAAGGTTACTTACTTACAGTTTAACCTTGTCTAGCAATCAGCAATTAAACACTTGTAAGGTTCTCTAAATGTAAGAAAGATATTGAAAGAAAGCTAATAATTGTTACTCCTTAAGAATAAATTGCGGGTCCTTAAAACTGATCAGAAGGAAGATTTCCTTAATGAGTTCAATGACAGAAGGATTAGTGATTGTGCTGTATCGTAGGGTTGTTTTGTAGTTTGTTGACTGTTGTATAGTTGTGTGTACCATAAATTTAGCATTTTATGAAGCATGGTAAAACCACAAATTCATTGATCATTTAACACCCGAATAAAACAAGATACAAGTGAAGAGGACATAGACTAACTTGCTCATTTATGGAGCGTAAAGCAGCATTAGTGGCTGCTAACATTTCAGGAGATATACGACCACTTTGCACAGCACTCAACAAGTCACTCATAGAAGATGCCATTCTCTTTATAAGGTTAGTTGTGTGCTTCTTATTCCTTGGAAACTTAACATGAATATCCTGGTCTCTGTTATTACTCATTTCTGATGTGATGCCTCTTTTTCGTAACAACGAATGCACGCCTATCGCGTCACTTTGCTTCACTCCAAACCCATACGCAATTGATTTCTGGTTATTATTATCTTTGTCGTACATAAGATCATTAAGAACTTCATCTTCAATCTCTGTTATAGGCTTCGATGATGAAGAACTAGCAACAGTTTCATCAATATTAGATTTTTCCACATTCTACAATTATTCACAAGGACACCGATTAATAGCTAAGAACACCGAAATGCCAACAGTACATATTTCATCATTAATAACACCAAAATGAACCTAGAACATGATACAAAGTAATGAGTAATGTACAAGAAAAGAGTAATGTGAAACATACAATGAATTCTTCAGTACTAGTTTTCTCGGGATAAACTCCATCCTTTACTTTGTGAGTTAAATCAAAAAATTCATAACCACCTGGCTCCCTTCCATGTTTTGCCTCCTACAATATTTTGAATATTATTTAAGTAATATAAATTTAAATTACTTTTAATAAACAAGGAGAAAGCTTTTATGACATACAAATTCATCTCTTGAAGTAGCAAAGCTTGTAGAACCATTGGTATGAAGATGGCCAAGCATGGCACGCGCTTCTCCTCCATTGGCAGCATATTTCTGACCATTATACACATACCATTACTTTTAGGAGCAACGCTTTCAAATACTAGAATAAATTGAAGTAGAAAAAGAAGAAGAAGAAGAAGAAAAAAGGTACCTTACTTTTACTTGAATACCAATATTTCACTAGTTCTAACCAAGTACCTCGTTGCATTCCACTTGGCTTGTTGTTCTCAATTTCTTGCCTAGTTCGCATACTTGGGTTGAAGTATCTAGCTTTCAACTCAAACTTCCATTATCTATGATGCTTACCGACGTGCTTAAGCATTGCATCATTGTATGTCCTACCATCAGGAATTATGAATTTTCCCTTAAAGGAGAAAAAAATAGCAAGCCTATGTAAGAATAATTCATAAAATAGATAATGGGATTTATATATCTTGAAACCATAATTGCACAAACTTACGCGAATCAGATCTACAATGTCTGCTTGCACTTGTTGGTTTACATTTCGCCAATTTTCTACATCAATTGGACACAACTCAGGATTTTTAGCGACATTTGAAATAAACCTCACAAGCACTGCTCCCCCCTTTCTAATTGGTTGGTTATATTGATTGAAAGAAACCTCAAATCTAAATCCATCGTTCATAAACCAAACATCATGTGGTTGTATAGATCCACTCTGTATTTCCACTTTCCCATTTGAATCTGTGATTTACATGTGAGGAAAAGCGTCATCACAACATAAAAGATCATATAATAGGCAATCAAAATAGTGGTTAGTGCAATATTATGCATAATAACATTCTTCTTCATTCCATAGTAATAACATGCAACATAACCACACAACACTACCAAAAAACGGAAAAATAACGACGGAATTTTTGCGACGGAAATAAATTCCATCGCAAACCTGTGACGGAAGTCCACTTGTTTGCGACGGAAATATCCGTCGCAAAAAAATGACAAGCCAAATCAAATGAGCAAATGTTTTTGCGACGGCTTTTTATTTTTGCGACGGAATATTCCCTCGCAATATTGCGATAGCCTTAATTCCGTGGTAAATTTCCCTCCAAAAAAATCGACAAACCCTTAAGTTATTTTGTCGCCAAAAAATTAAACCAACATGACCTTTCTCCCTTCTCACTTCTCCACTCCAAACCTCTCCTTCCTCGCTACATCTTCACCTCCTCTCAAGTGCTCTGCCACCATAAAAAAACCCGAAAATATAGATCATTTTGACTTCGACGAATTAGGGTTTAGTTTGGGTATCAAAGCGAAATTTTAACTTCGAAAAATCGTCTTTCACTTTTCAATTAACCGGCTTTTCATTTCAAATTCCTCTTTAATTTAATCATTTGTCAATTTTCGACGTTCGGAGTATCAATTTCAACTTCGATTTGATCTTCAATTTTGCAATTTCGTTGTTCAATTTCGATTATTAGTTTCGTTGTCTAATTTTATTTGTTTCATGTGAAATAATCAATTAACGTTTTGTTGTTGTTGTTTAAATTTCCTCTTTTTTGCGCTAATTTGTTTCGAAATAGCATTTTTTGTAGTTTAAATCTCTTTTTTTTGCTGTAATTTATGGTTTTTTTCTTGGGATTTAATGATAATCCTGGAAATTTGATCACACCCATTCAATTGAAAGGCGACAATTATGACGAGTGGTCGAGAGCGATTCGAACGGCTTTAAAGGCTAAGAGAAAACTGGGTTTCTTGGAGGGGACTATTCCGAAACCAACAACTACAGATAAACTGGAGGATTGGCATGCTATCCAAGCAATGTTGGTAGCATGGGTGACTAACACGATTGAGCCATCCCTTCGTTCCACTCTATCTACCTTTGAGGATCCTAGTGCTTTGTGGAGGGCATTACAGGATCGATTTTGTGTTGTGAACGGGACTCGAATTTGTCAACTAAAAACTGCCCTTAGTGATTGTAATCAAGCTAAACAGGAGACAGTAGCAGCATATTTTGGGAGAATTAGTAAGATTTGGGATGAACTATCTACTTATATCGTGTTACCTTCCTGTTCTTGTACTGGTTGCACTTGTGGTGGTTGTAAGTGCAATCTTGGAGGGCAATACGCAAAACTTTTGGAAGAGGACAGGTTGCAATGGTTTCTCATTGGTCTCGATCCTAATTTATATGGGACTGTACGCTCTACTTTACTTTCTCTTGACCCTCTTCCCTCTCTCAAGAAAGCATACCAACGTATTATACAAGAAGAACGTTTAGTGAATGGAGAATCATCCTCCACTAAAGACGGGCATGATATGGCTATGGCTTTTAAAATTCAAACAGAGACTCGAGGTAAAACTACATATAAAGATAACAGTGACAGATTTTGTGTTCATTGCAACCGGGAAGGACATGACAAGAGTACATGTTTTCAAATACATGGCTTTCCTAATTGCTGGGGTGATAGACCACGGGGTGGCCGTGGACCTGGTCGTGGTGGTGGCACAGTAGCACGCGGTGGAGGACATGTTGGTCGTGGCAGAGGAGGCACCAATAACACATATCGCAAGGACCACGCACCGGCACGAGCAAACAAAGCTTTGGTGGGACAGGCTGGACATACTAGTTCAAGCCAACACCCTTCCACACCCGAGGCCGCGGGTTTGGCTGGGATAACGCCTCAACAATGGCAAAACTTGCTAGATCTTCTTAACCTTCCAAAGCCGAAAGATCGGTTAAATGGTGAGTTTTTTTGGATATTAGACACAGGGGCAACTCATCATGTGACTGGAGACTTTAATATGATGAAGGATGCAAAGAAAATTAGTGGAACTCCAGTGACCTTGCCGGATGGAAAAACGGTCGAGGCCACATATCAAGGGATCATTATGCTGCCAGGGCACTTGCAAATTAACAATGTGTTATATGTTCCTAGATTAACTTGCAATTTAATTTCTGTTCCGAAATTATTACGTGAGAAAAACTGTAGTATACAACTAACGGATACATTATGTGTTATACAGGACCTTGTGACGAGGACGGTGATTGGAGTGGGGGTGCTTGAAGATGGACTTTTCCTTTTCCGCGGCGTTCCCCAAGTGACGGTTCTAACAGTCAATGGAGTGGCATCTATGGAGCTATGGCATAAGAGATTGGGGCATCCTTCGGAGAAAGTGCTTAGACAATTACCACATGTGAGTGTTAGTAGTAGTCTTAATAAAGATGGTTGTAATACCTGCTTCTATGCAAAACAACCTAGAGAGAGTTTTCCAATAAGTGAGAGTAGAGCTAGTAGAGTATTTGAATTGATTCATATTGATTTATGGGGGCCATATCGAACTCGATCGACTTGTGATGCCTCTTATTTTTTGTCAATTGTTGATGATTATTCAAGGTCATTATGGGTTTATTTACTTTATAATAAATTGGAGGTTGAGACTATTTTTCTTAATTTTGTATCCTTGATCGAAAGACAATTTGATCAAAAAATAAAGCGGGTTCGAAGTGACAATGGCACTGAGTTCAATTGTTTAAAGAATTATTTTTTGAAAAATGGTATTATTTTTGAGACTTCATGTGTGCGTACACCCCAACAAAATGGATGAGTCGAACGGAAAAATAGACACATTTTAAATGTCGCGAGAGCATTACGTTTTCAGGGACATTTACCAATAAAATTTTGGGGTGATTGTGTATTGGCGGCTTGCTACTTGATTAATCGTACACCATCTGTTGTACTTAGATACAAAACTCCATATGAATGCTTATTTGGTAAATTGCCCAATTTCGGTGCTATTCGGATCATAGGATGCTTGTGCTATGCTCATAATAGAAATCATAAGGGTGATAAATTTGCTAGTCGTAGTCGCAAGTGCATTTTTATTGGATATCCATATGCTCAAAAAGGGTGGAGACTTTATGACTTAGAAACAAATGAGTTTTTTGTTTCCAGGGATGTAAAATTCATTGAGCATGTATTTCCAATGTCAGAGTTGGCAGATACCAATTTGGCTACTACTAGTTCTACGACTACTAATGATGACATCTATGTAGATGATTTTGATGAGGTGCTTGAACATATTGATCCTAGGGAATTTGTCAACGAACAAGTGGAAAATGGGGAAGGGGGTCTACATGTTGAGGGGGGGCTGCATGATATAGCTCATAATGCACAAGAAAATATTATCATTGATGATATAGTGGGAGGAGGTGTAGGTGAACAAGTGGCAGCTTCTGGGTTAAGTAAGGAGGTTACAGGGGTAGTGGAAAATGTGGGAAGTGAAGGTTCTACCCAAGTTCATGCAGAGCCTACGGCTATGGGAAAGGGAATGAGAAAGAAAGTCCCTAGTTCTCGACTTCGTGGTTTTATCACTCATACAATAGTGGAAAAGGAAAAGCAGAGTCCATCCGAAAGTGTGCCTTCTTCAATGTTGTCCTCAGGTACCCCTTATCCTATAACACATTTTGTATCTTGTGCCCGTTTTTCAGATAACTATAAGAAATATATTTCTGCAGTTAATACAGGAACAATACCAAAGTCATTTAAAGAGGCCTTGAGACATGGAGGGTGGAGACAAGCTATGGAGAATGAGATACGTGCACTTGAAGATCAAGGCACCTGGACCTTACAAAAATTACCTCCTGGAAAGAAGGCACTAGGAAGTAAGTGGGTGTTCACTGAAAAGTATGATGAGCATGGGAATTTTGAAAGATACAAGGCTCGATTGGTGTGTTGTGGAAACCATCAAGTAGAAGGGATTGACTATACCGAGACTTTTGCCCCCGTAGCAAAGATGGTGACGGTGCGTACCTTTCTTGCTATTGCCGCAATTAAAAATTGGGAGTGACATCAAATGGATGTCCATAATGCCTTTTTACATGGGGACTTAGAGGAAGAGGTCTATATGAAGATACCTCTAGGATTCGAAAAATCTGATATGGTGTGTAGGATGAAAAAATCTTTGTACGGACTAAAACAAGCTCCTCGATGTTGGTTTGCAAAATTAGCGGAGTCACTGAAGGCCTATGGCTTTCGACAATCCTATTCAGATTATTCACTTTTTACATTGACTAAAGGGACTGTTCAGATTAATATCTTGATATATGTTGACGACATGATCATTGCAGGAAATGATAAGGTGGCATTAGCAACATTTAAATCCTACTTGAGTGGTTGTTTTAAAATGAAAGACCTTGGTGTCTTGCGATATTTTTTGGGGCTAGAGGTAGCCCGTAGCTCGCGTGGTATTTTTATGTCTCAAAGGAAGTATGCATTGGATATTATTTCTGAAACAGGATTGCTGGGTGCAAAACTTGTTGAGTGTCCGATGGAGCAAAATCATCGGTTGGCTTTGGCTGATGGGAAATTGTTAGACGATCCAGAGAAATATCGGCGTCTTATAGGGAGATTGATTTATTTGGGGGTGACAAGGCCAGACTTGGCTTACTCGGTACATATATTATCACAATTCATGCAAACACCAAGAATTGAGCATTGGGAAGCTGCAGTTCGAGTAGTACGATATTTGAAGAAACATCCTGGGCAAGGAATTTTGCTTAGATCAGATAGTGATTTACAATTAGAGGGTTGGTGTGATTCAGATTGGGCTAGTTGTCCTATTACTCGGCGATCATTAACAGGGTGGTTTGTTTTACTTGGTTATTCTCCTATCTCCTGGAAAACCAAAAAACAAAATACAGTTTCTCGATCTTCCGCAGAAGCTGAATATCGATCAATGGCGGTAATCACTTGTGAGTTGAAGTGGTTGAAACAATTATTGTGTGACTTGGGGGTGCAACATAAGAAGGGGATGAGACTTCATTGTGATAGTCAGTCAGCATTACACATTGCTCAAAATNGTCAAAATCCAGTTTCTCATGATCAGACTAAACACATCGAGGTAGACTGTCACTTTGTTTGTGATGCCATATCTGATAAACTTATTGCACCTTCATATGTGCCTACGAAAATGCAATTAGCAGACATTTTTACAAAGGCTTTGGGAAAAGCACAGTTTGAGTTTCTGTTACGCAAGTTGGGTGTCCAAGATTTGCACGCTCCAACTTGAGGGGGTATTGAGAATATATTCCTAATAATATTATGTGATTTGTTATATTTTGTATTTTAAGATATATTTTATTGTTAGGATATTTTATCCTTTGTGAGAGATATATGAGCTGGTAGATTTTACAGCTTGTACGTCAGGGAGTTTTGTTTCCTAAACTATACACATTGTAAACTATATATATTGGAGGAGAAGATGAATAAAGGGCAGCACAATTGAGACAATTTGACAATGCGAATTGATTAATCGACGTTTTTGTTGTTTAATTCCTTTATTTTGTTGTAATTTGTTCATGCGAAGTAATTAATTAACGAATTTTTGATTTTGATTTTGAATTTGATTTTTTAGGTTGAAGCAACTCCTGTTGTTGTTCAATCTGGAAAGAAAGGTATAAACTCACGAAAATATTTGATTTCATTTTCGTTTGATTTTAGTTTATTGTTGATTTTTTTTCGATTTTTTGTTTGTTTTTGTTCTGATTTTTTGTTTGTTTTTGTTTGCGATTTTAGGTAAAAGAGGTGCAGATGACGCGCTTGAGAAGGCAGCGAGTGCGAAGAAGCAGAAATTGGAGAGAGATACAGCTGTTGTTGCTCAGAAGAAAAATAAGAAGAAGAAGCCAAAGAAGGTCGAAAGTTCTTCCGAAGATAAATCTTCTTCTGATGAAGAAGATACTAAGGTGAATTAAGTTTTGCTTGCTCAAATTTACTCTGATGCTATGGTAAACTTTCAATTTCGTTGATTATTAGTTTAGTTGTTAATTTCTGTAATTTTGAGTCTAAAGTTGCGATTCTAGTTGTTATTGAGAGAAATTTGTTGAATTAGGGTTTGAAGTTTGAATTTTGAGTAGCGAATTTGTTGATTGAATTTCGAGATTTGTTAATTATGTGATGTGTAATTTTGAGTAGCCTATAATTTGTTGACGTTCGGCATCGATTCATATTATGTAATGTAGGGAGGTTGTTGTGTGAAGTGGTTACTAGTTAGTGATACTGATAAGTAATAACGGCGGTGATGATACTTTTCGAGGTGGTATCATTAAACTCAGGAGTTGATGATGGAGCTAAGGGAGCAGGGGTGTGATTTTGCTGGTTGATGTATAGGTACTGGAAAAAAAAATTTCGTTTCGAAGAATTATAGGCTAGTGAGCTATAAGATAATAGTGGTAGTGAGTTGCTCCGCCATTGTTGGTTTAGGTTAATAGCTTCATAGACAGGTTGTCTTTGGGTCGAATGTTGTTTCTTCAATATGTGTTACTAGGTCATGTAATGTAGCTTAGATGATCATTGCACAAATGCACAGAAGCGCTCTTCTAACCTTCAATGTATTGGGCACAATAAATGATACGGGTTTATGCTACATACTATGTATTAAAATACATAAGTAATAGATTATGGATAAGGTTCTGTTATAATTTTCATCTTGATTATAGTATCCTTCATGGTGTTTAAACTTGGAGCAATACCTGACAATGATCTTTTTTTCCCTTTTTTATTGAGCTGGCTTAGGTTGTCATGCTTGGTGTTGCTAAAAGAGGTTTAGACAGATTCCTCAACCACACAATCGCAGTCTACGTGCTCGAATTGCCGCAGAAAATGAGAAGCTATGTTTGTACTGAGTATTATGCGGCTATGTTTAATTATATGCTGGAGAAAGGCATAGCATATGCTGGAGCTAAGCTTGAATATTATGCTCGGTCTAACAAAAAATTTGATAATGGAACCTAATAAACTACTTTAAGTAATTATCTTGCGAAATCACTCCTAGTTTTGCTTTTTATGATTTCTCCTTGTATCAAAAATGGTGTGTGTTATAAAACAAAATTCTAAAAACTATTAGATCACTAAAGCAAACACTGAGTTATCTTTAGACCATATCACTTGACTTTGTGTAATTATCTTACAGCATTTCTTGGTTGCTTCCTTTAGAAACTTTTTACTGGTTCTTTGTTGAATGTGCTTCCCCTTTGTTCTTTCTCTTTGGCATTGCCCATGACATGCTTCTTTTCTCTTTCATAATTCGGTGGCCATTTATTGTACGAGTGATCTACTTTAGTGCAAAGGCCCGATGACTAATGCCATTGAGACTGTAACCTCACACGATAATCCATTTGGGAAGCTTCGTGATCATCTGCTAGTTGATATATTTATCCGAGTTCCTGTGGCTGACTGGGCTAAAGTGTCGTGTGTCAAGAAACAATGGGCAAATATGTTTCAAGGAGAGAGTCTTTGGCAAGCTGCTCTTTTGAAAACATATCCTTTTGCTGGTCTGACAAAAAGGTGGCCAGGACCAATACCTCCAGGTTTAAGTAAAAGGTATGGTCTTAAACAACATGAACATGATTAGCAAAAGACAAATTCTTTTGCTGTCCTTTTGAGATAGAAACATATTTGATAATGTTCTTGTACTTCTTTAAGCCTTTAATGTGTGGTTTCTCCTTGACATTAAAGTGTTATATCGTAACTTATTTGGGTGATAATGCCATATATTAGCTTTTGGTAGTTAAGCTTCTGTTTGCAGGAGATTCACTGCATTGTATATCAGTAGACACATTCAACTTATAACAAAAGTACTGCAGTTTTGGGACTGCTTGTTGCTGCTAGTTTGTAATGCAGTGGACTGTTGTAGTTGTTAAATCTAATCTAACTTAAAAACTATATCCAAGATAATTTTAAGAGATTACTATCACTTACCTTGAATATGAAGAGAAGAATCCACAAAGATTGGTGAAAAACTCCTCGAAACCCCTGAAAACGCTAATCTTCTTTGCTTGATTAAGTCTTGATGAAACCCTTTATTTTTCCTCTTGTATTAGTATTAAAAAGAAGCCAAAACCAGTAGCAAATAAGGAGATTTTGTGGGTTTTATAAAGGTGAAGAAGAAGGGATTGATTTCCTCTTTTATATGGCAAGAGCATAAATTAGGCAATATAAGTGAAATGATGGCATTAAGAAGCATAATGAGAGGGGGATACAAAAGTTAAGGAAAACTAAAAACCTCCTTGATAATCTCATAGTGATAGGAAATATAGAGTTGTTTGAAAGTATTATTTTAGTCAATCCAAAACAATTAAAAATAAAAAAGGGTAAAACACTTTGCACGTGAGGCCTTAAACTAATACTTACATTATTCATATATCTACTCACTTATTTACTTATTTATTTTTAAATGACATCTCTAAAACAAAATTTTGGGTTGCTACAATTAATGTATCCCAAGCTTCTTATGATTGTTTTAACCTACATAAGCGAGGGAAGATTGTTTTATTGACAGCTGAATGAACATAAAATAATGCACATGTATCCTTTCTCTTGTTTTATTATATAATTGTTGTTGTGCTTCATTAGTATTTTTGGGAAGATCATCATAACAATATTCTGTGAGTTCTCCTAAATCCTGAGTTAAAAAGAAGGTTTACATTCTACTATTCCGATAATCATAAGGATCTCCATCAAATATAGGAAGTTCCGGTTGTGAGTAAGAGAAAAATGGAATTGTATTGTTACTTGACATGTTTGGCTCTGATACCAACTTTATTTGTAATACCACAGATTAATGGGATATAGAATCAAAAGTGTAAGATTTGAAGATAGTACAATATTGTGTTCATATAAACATACTTTTTAAAGGACAATGATAGATAAGAAACCTTTACCTCATAAATTTATCACAGCTCCTCTCAAATGAAGTTGGGATGAGGTTTTCTTAATTATTAATATGCATAAGATGTGCGTAAAAAAATAGCATGTTATATTTTAAAAGAAAATGCTTAGAAAAACTAAATAAAACAAATCTTGATCACTAATTGAAAAAGGAGAAAATTAATACTTGTAACATGGCTATTATCTATAGCAACCTCCAAGTCAAAAGTCTAGCTAGTTTTGGTATTAGAATATGAAGACGACCATTGTAATAAATAACTTTGTCAAATTAGTCATTTTTATAAAAATTCCCTTAAATCAAAGGCGTGTTTGGGGCCATATTGTCATGGCCCATGCATGATTGAAGTTTATTCGCATATTTTTACATAGATTGCAATGTTATAAAACACATTAACGATAGTTACTATATCACCTTTTTCTTACAGTTTTACTATTATTTTAAAAATTGCATTTTTACTGTTGTCTACACTTCAAACGTAAATTAAAATATGTTCATATGTAGTCTTGTTTGATTCGACTTGTTTTATCATATTAGAATATCAATTGTTTATAATTTTTACAAATACAAAACTAAATTAAGATATAAACGTTATAAGACTCGTGTTGACAAATGTAAAAAATATAAAATGTAAAGAATAAAGTAAAATTGAGGGAGTGTGTGTGATAAAGAAACTACTCCCTAACTAGTTACTCCATGTTAAAGATGCATGTATTTTTTGAATCTTGATTCCTTAAACCTACTATAAAGTGCAATAACTTCCATATCGTGCGTGAAATCAACATACATTTCAAACAAAAGGCTTTGGAAACAATTATAATATGATGTCATTTCATGACTTTGTGCACTATTCAAACAAGGAAAGAAAATTCTCTCTGTAAAAAATAAGTGGCCAAATAAATCCACAAATAAAGACGACTACAATGATCTATGATCCAGCTTCCCATAGTGAGCTTTCTATTGACTTTGCATCCATTGGACTAAGCTGACCTGCAAACACCGCAAAACATAATTCCAACAGTCACTGCTTATGTACATGTTTCTTGTCATTTTTTCAAGAAATTAAAACGCTCAATTTGGTGTTGGTTCGTGAAGTTTCGAATGTATAATTCCACTTTGACGCCATATGTTTTCAAATTTGTTTTTAATGATATTCAAAATAAGAAAAATCTCATATAGTAGGATTCTATATCTATATTAAATCGTCATGATGATATTCAATGTTAGATTTAAGGGTAAACTGTTAATCCGTACACAAGAACAAAATTGTCAATAAATAATTTAATCATATCAAACCAAATAAAATCAATTGAAGCGAACGTAGCTTATCACTTTGCTATTGATTAACATCCAAAGAGAATTATAAAATTTTGTGACTCGTTAAACCTAAATAATTGCGCGTGACATAGTTATTTATTAAGTTACCTCCTTAATACGACCCCACTGATTGTCCTGACCATCGGTCCGAGAGGGTATATAAAAAATAAACGCGTGTTTAATTTGATATCATGCACAAAACGCTACCATGTAAACGATACATACTAAATGGTGATTTACCTCTAAAAAACATGTTTCATAATCAAAGCATCTTAACAATATTCAAGAAATTTAAAACTAGAAACAATTGAGATCAAATGTAAGAGATGACTTGGGGTTCAGTAATATTTGGATTTTACATCATAAATTAATCATATCAATTTCTAAAATTATAAGTGAATAGAATGATAAGCTGAGAAGGATTTTGCTTCGGGAGTGAAGGATTTCAAGTAAAAATCCATTGCCATGATAACATCTCTAGCAAGGGATATGCTGATACTGGATTCGAGATTTTGGTGGCTAGAAAATTGAAATTAAGCAACCAAAACTATATGTATATACATGGGTACAGTCACATTATATAATACTCCATCCTGTCCTATAAGTTTTTTACACTTTGAGTTTCATCATCTCCGACGCACTTTTTAAACAACAATATTTGCTGCTATAATATATAAAAACCTGGAAAGTTTAATTTGATGTTAAAAAGATATTATGTTGAGACGAATCTAAAAAGAAAAAAAACAAATCTCATATACGACTATGTTCGCGTGTACATATCTTAGAGATATATATTTCATCTTAAATTTTTTTCCTTATATCCCACATTTTAAACGTAAAGAACACATAAGAACAGTGGGAGTACATACATTATATTGAGTATAAGGAAAAACAAAAGGCATTCAAAAATGTTGTAAAGATGAGACTTGATCCCATCTTCACTCGTTCCTTTAACTAGCCATTGAAACTTTTATCTACAAAACACAGTATATTGGCTCATAGTTCATATAGAAATAAATTTTCGATCTACATGGATACTAAAAATCATTATATTATCCGTTTTAATAATAAAATATAATAAACCATTTTTTTTTCATTTTTTCCATAAAATAGTTGAAAATATTAGGTAATGAATAGAAATAGTATTTTAAAAATAAAAAAAAATTATAAGCTTTTGTAATCATGTATAATGAATACAAAATGAACTAATGTTGCCAAGTGAGTTTCATCTTTAATATAATGAAGCAATTGACCTTTTAAAGTTTTGATGGTTGTCTTTATATCGGTAACTAAGAAATTTCAAGTCTAAATCAGCTGTGAGACCGCTGGTATTCTACTTTTGTGCTACTTTTTTCTAGTTGGTTATTAATAATAAATTTTAAATTCATAGTTAATAAGCTCTTATATTAAAATTAACCAACGAGAATAATTAATTCATTGTACGAAAAATACAAAATATCTCAAAACGTATATTTGGACTAAAAAATTCCACTTTGTCTCTGCCAATGGATATGTGATCTATAATTTGGTATAGAATGGCTCACCACCTAGTTATAGATACTAATGAACTCACACTCTCGATTAGCTCAATTGTGTTTGTTAAAATTTTAAACTTAAATTTCTAAGAGATTAGCTCTCAAATCTACCTAAAAGTGTTTAATTAATAAAAGAATTAGTTCTTAAATTAATTTAAAAAATTGCTCGTCAATCCTGAAAACTCACAAATTTCACTCAAAAAACTCACAGTTTTATTTATGTTTAAACTAACAGAGTTTAATAAACTTGAAATCTGAATTTTCATTAACAATAACGTGGGTATTTATAGTCTATAAATCGTAATATAGTCTCATCAAACTTTCTAAGCAAATTAGGAAAAAAAAAACCCCTAAACAACCTAAAAACGAACAACAAAACACGTGCCCTTTGTGTTTTCAATTTTGTACAATGTTGTAATTCTTCAAGAAACCTTTGAAGATCCGATTTTTTAATCAATAAGAAACCTTCAAGAACGTGTCGCCCATGTATTGTAGACTCTTACGACTCAAAATAGTAGCATAAAATAGGAAAAACCCTATCAACTAAAGTGAGACAAAACCCATTGGCAAAACTAACTTATATCCCTTATTCCACCATTCGTTCTATTAGACTTGCGTGACAATTTTTGGACACAATCTATACAACAACGTCCTTGTTGAGGCTTAAGACCATGCCATTCTAGTGACCCAACTCCCTTAACTTCTAAGTGACTTGATAATAGGTCTCTTTCAACATGATCCTCACTTGAACTTGCTCCCTGGATCAATATGCGATGAAAATTTAATGAAAGCTAGCTAAACGGCTACACCCTTTACCAGAAGATAAAAATATCGATAGCTAGCATGTAAAGAAGTGCAAGCTTTTTATGAATATTGTCCATGTAAGAATGCGAACAATAATTGAGAGAAATATAACCGGCGAAGAAGCTCATATTTCTGAATTGAATGTCTGATGTCAATAAGAGTAATATAACTTGTGATATATAGGGAAATATACTAGTAAGTTAAGAACTTGTGATTTAGAGGTTGAAATTTCTTCATAAGGTTCAAAAATTAATGTTTATTGCCTGATTAATAATTAAAATAAAAATCAAAACAATAATTATTCAAGGATGGAGAATGTGCAAAATTGTTAAGAATATCAGTATATCTGCTTTTAGAAAATATTAATATAACTCAACAAATGCATGTGTGGAGCTAGATTAATTATGTTGTTAATCCTAATCTCAAATCATCACATCTTCCTTATTCATTAGTTGTACGTACCATACCGAGAAACTTAAGTGCATGAATATACTCTATGTGAACTCTTTTAGGTTTTATGTATGTGTATGTTGTGGAAATCGGAATATGCATATATAATAATGAACTTTATTTCATTTGTCTTAACCTATACTTTCAAACCAACAAAACTTGATTTGTTGCACTACCAAAAATTGATCACTATTCAACCCCAATTACTATTTTAATTATTTTCTCGATTGTTAATTTGTTGCTCGAGCAAAACGTTACCAACCTAGATAAATTTTATCTTTCAATTTAAAAAAAAGTAGCCAAATTCTGCATGCATGCAACAAATGAAAATTATATTGGACGCATATTACTATTAGTACTAAGCTAATAATAAGGCATTCACCTGGAAGGTAGTAATGCTGATTAAACCCATTCATCAAATGTTGCTGTGGAGGAACAACTGAACCAACACTAGCATCTATATCATGTCTCATTTTTTCTGCTCCATGCAAGTCATCTTGGGACCCACAATTGCCATACATGCCCGGCCCTATAACTGGCCCACATTGGGCCCGAATGCAGTCAACTAATGAAACATTGTCATTGATTCCCCCATTATAATTAATTTTGTTATTAATACCACTAGACCCGTTAGTACTTGCACTCCATCCGATTAAACCGTTTCCAGTTTTGTATATTGATCCATTCGTGTGCCCGTTTTGGGCCACTAGTTGGCTTGTTTGATGATGGACTTGTGTTTGGGCTTGAGTTTGGTAAGACTTAAGTTCATCATAAATTTTCCGATACTCACCATATGGGCCTAATACTGGGTCCTTTTGACGGCATAGGGCCTCCCACACAAGAGAATCTGCGGCCCGTTTTCGGTCCTCGTCATTGAGGAGACTCTTCACCATCTTTTGCACATTGCTGACACCAAAAACCTTGTGAACTGCTTGAAATTCCCTTACCTTTTCAGCTGGGAAAAAAGGAGCTAATATGCACTTGTCAGTGCACCTCTTCCTTTGATGCTTGCATGCTGCACAAGCTTGGTGTGTTCCAGAAATTCCATTAGCCCTATGCATGATTTATAGAATATCAAAAGCACTATATTTTTATTTATGTTGAAATCACAAATAAATGAATTAATTTTCTAGTAACAAAAATATACGGCATATGATTATGTTGTGATTAGTTTGTGAAATAATTAGAGAAAGTGGGAAAGAAATACTAGTAAAGTGTAAAAGTTATATATATTAAGCTTCGTAGGTAATTTAAGAAAGAAATGCAAGTAAATTAAACACATATTAAAAAAGAATCAACGACAAGAAAACATCATTAGAAGTTGATGAACAAAGCCATATTTTGAGCATGAAAAGATAGTTTACTGTTAAAAAAACAACCAAAGCCAAGGGCTTGTGATATATATTGGTTGTTCTAGGATATGTAGGTTGCTCACAAGAAGATTAAGACTAGAATTGATTATTTTATGGACCATAGCAAATGAGAAAATTGATTAAGAAAGTTAAGGAAGTGATAATATAGAGTTAAGATGATTAATTGTATTCTAACTCATTGATTAATTGTCTTGTAATCATGCGAGCCAATAATTTATTAAGAAATATTGCTCTAAATAGTACCAACCATAACTAATTTATTAAAATCAGTACCAAATTTTAATTATTTGATAAGAAACATTGATAGGAAAACTCCAATTTTTAGTGGTCTACTCAAAATATCCTTACTTTGAGTAATCACCATATAATCTGAATTTGTATTAAAAATTCTCATTTTGAACAGTAACCTACAAAATATTGTTGGTAACAAGTTTAATAGGTTAATTGACACTTGTTTTATTCTGATTGGCTCTAAACCAATTAATGAAAGTATGATATAATTAACTTCAGAATAATAATTATTAATTTTGGCCACCATCCCACACTACACCCACCACCACTTTGTTCCAACACATAGCCTCCACTTCTAGCGTCAACTTAGCGCCATCCGTGCCCAAGAATAGTCCAGGCTACTACTGCAACGTGTCAACATCACACCATCACCAAACATCAATAGCTCCATAACCCACCATGGAAAACTCACTGTTTCACCGTGACCATGATCACCACGATTCCAACAACCCTACAACCCCGACCAAAACCCCATGAAACCAAAGACTAGAACCTAGAACCCATAACCACCTAACCCATAACCCAAACCCTATGAAAATTAATATCCAAACTCTAGAACCACCACCCTTGACCCCCAAAATCAAATTTAACCCCAGAGCCACTACCCTTGACCCCCAAAATCAAATAAAATCAATTTAAACTAAAATCAAACTTTTGTAAGTCTTACAATCACCTTTTGATTTCACCTCCTTCATTGTTTTGGTAGACCATTCTCTTTTGCAAAAATCACGAATAAAAATGAAGAAATGAAGTGATGAATTTGAATGCGCGGATAGAGAAGTGAAGAATTTCAGTGGTAAGAGACTAAGAGAGTTGAGGAAAGATAAAAAAAAAAAAAAAAAAAAAAAAAAAAAAAAAAAAAAAAAAAAAAAAAAAAAAAAAAAAAAAAAAAAAAAAAAAAAAAAAAAAAAAAAAAA
>PYUH01000638.1:209287-267327 GCA_016808085.1 Suaeda aralocaspica | reverse complement strand
AAAAAAAAAAAAAAAAAAAAAAAAAAAAAAAAAAAAAAAAAAAAAAAAACCCAGAGGTGATAAAAGCCTAAAAGGGAATAAAGATAAAGGATGAATTTTTAAGGAAAAAAAAAGATGATTACCTATCCGTCCAGTTAACAACCAGTAGGACCAAAATGAGAAAATCTTGTGCAACTTTGGATTATAATTGGATTACTCAAAGTATGGATTAATTTGAATAGAACACTAAAAGTTGACAATTTTCCCATCAACTTTTTCTATTTCGTATTGGTACAAACTATGAAGTCAATTTTTAACTAATGGTACCATAAACTTGTTGTAATATCTCATATTTTCACGAATTTTGAGAATTTAACTTCATATTTTATGTAAATATTTTTAGTATTTTTATTGAAAAATTAAGTTAAATAAGTATATTAAAGAAAGAAAATTTAATTAATTGTTATTTAAAATAAATATTTTTATGTTTTCTAAAGTTTATAAGTTATATTTTACGTCACTTAAAATTTTAGTAAATGTTTTAAGAAGTTTCCTTAATTATTTTAAAATAAGGGCATAAAAGTAATTTCAAACATTAATGGTATATATGTAATTTCACAAAAACCTAATTTAAGCCTATAAATACCCCTTTTAACCAGAATCTTCAGATTCAAAAGTACAATTTGTGATTTAGGATTTTAAGGAAAAAAAAAAGAGTTGTTCGAGATTTCCAAAAAAAAGAGAGAGAAAAAACCGAGCGAGCCCTCCCTTTGCCCTCGTCGCCGGTCCCGTGCTGCACGCCAGCTCTTCGCCGTCGGTTCCTCACCACCACCAGACCCGCCGGCAGCCTCGCCGGACACCCTCCCCCTTCTATGGTATATTTTGTCCCTATTATAAATAAAAAGATAGAGCTTTTTCCTCCTCTTTTCTTTTAATTCAATCTTGCATAAATTCATGTTTATAATTATGTTTAAGCATGTTTTTTAGTTTTAATCATGTTTTATAAGTTATGATCATGTTTTAGAATTTAAAATTTATGCTTCTAAAGTTGTTTATGAAATTATAAAAATTGGGCTTTATAACCTTTACGAAATTTTTAGTTTTATGAATTTTATTACTCTAAACTTTCATATTATGATCACAGATTGTTTTAGTATCAATTTGTGATGATTTTCTGAAGTTTGGATTTGTTTTTAAAGGTTTTAAAGTTAATTAATATTGCTGTCAAATTTTAAAAAACATGAAAACTAAGAGTAAGGATATTATGAACACGTTTTTGGGAACGAAAAATTATTTTAATGCATAGATTATAAGTATGATGATAGTATAAGACTCTAAAAGAGTTTTTCTGCTTGAATTATGAAGTTTTAATAAGGTTTTGATGAGTTTTAAATTAAAATATATTGCTAAATTTATTAACATGTGTTTATGTATAATAAAAATAGTAACACACAAACTAATAAGTTATAACTGTTTTTAACCCACCAAAATATTATATTATATGATCATCTTAGGACATGAGACTAATGTTTTAGGGTAAAATTATAATATTTAGATGGGTTTTAAAGAGTTTTTAAGTAATTTTACAAATTAAAGCTGCCATTTTTGGAAAATTATCGAAAACTAAGTGTTTTGCAAAGGAAAAATAAAAATAGGTATGGAATTGAATAGAGATCATATAGGGAAGGTTTTGTACAAGTTTCCAATGTAAATAGTTAGTTTAGAGTTGTTGTAGATGTTAGTTATCGTGGTTTTAATTTGGTTTTGATTTCCTATATGTAGGAGAATTCGAGTTGAGTGATTTGTAGAAGTAGTGATGGATCACCGTTATAACACAAGGTACGTAAGTACTAAAGGCATCTATAGAAGCAGGGTTCATGCTATATTTGTTGATTTTACATGCTATGCGTTATATACATTTAAAAAGTGATGCTTGGTTGACTTGAGATGACTTTCTTGAGAAGTTATATTAGCATGAATGTATGAAAAGTATGTTTTGTATATCATGTTGACATTTTGTATTTATAGTTGAACAAGGCTATCGCACACCTCTCAAAAATACCGAACAACTCTAACTAATATAGCTAGGGAAGTAGGGATCGAACCCTCAGGGAAGCGATTAAACTCTATTAGTTCTAAAAAGTCTGAACCGTGTAAGGGGTCTTTGTGGAAAGTTCTAAAAAGACTACTAAAACTAAGAAAACAATGACTAAAACTATGGAAACGACGGGAAATTGACGAATTAAACTCTTATAATAGAAACCTTGGGCGGTTGGTTCACTATGATAAATCAACAAACTCACAAAATGCTCATTAATCAATTCATTGACATTCATTGAACAGGGGCTCACTAATTCTCTCGAACTTAGACTCCCTCAAAACTCCTTTACCGGGCTCTCGCTCGCATAAACTCGTTTTGCCTATTATTCAGTGGTCTAATTTTGGTAATCTTACCTCTCGGCCTCGATTTCGACAATTAAGTAACTCACAACTAAATCTGGCCACAATTTAATTGCAATCGATAGAAGTCAATAATAAGAATTCAACTAAAAACCAAGAATTAATTAACGAATATAAAATAAATTCACAACATGATCATAAATCCCCTAGACCTAGAGAAAAAGACTACTCACTCATGACTAAGGAAACTAAAACAGAAACAAAATTAAATAACAAAGCTATAAACATGGATTAATTAAAACTAGAATTAAAACGAAATTAATTACTAAGAAATTAAACTAATAAACTAAATTAACAAAACTAAGTAAACTAAACTAAAAACTAACAAACTAAGAAAATTCATAAACTAAAAAGAATTTAAAAGCAAACGGAAAGAAATTGCAATAAGAATGATTGAATTGCATTAATAGAAACTGAATCGTCAAGAACAAATTAATCTCTTCTAAAATTTTAGAGAAAGAGGTGTTTTAGGATTTCTAAATCTAAAAATATGCTAAAAACTAGTTAGGGTCGTGCCCCATAAACATAGAGTATGTATAGTAGTTGGGGTTTTAATAAACAAAACCCACGAGCAAAAACCCCAAATGAAAACCGGACGGAACGTCATCGTGACGCCTTGCGCCCGCAGCGGCCAAATTTCATTTCTTCCTTGCGCCCGCGGGCCTTCAAAATAGCAACTTTTTCAGCTGCTAATCTATGTTGCGGGTGCATAGATCATCAGGGCTTCTAAAGGCTGCGCTCGCATGAGCTTCATGCAACTAAACTTTGACGATCTTTATCATTTCTTCGAATCTCGTTCGTAGCTTCTCTTAACTTGGTATGCATCCCGAGACAAGTACGTTTTGACTCCTTTAAGCTTTTAATGTCTTCATAACTCCTTATTACGCTCCTGTAACATATAAAACAAACCTAAAATCGCACGTAATAACCGAGGAAGCATAAAATAACCGTAAACAGCTCTAAAAGTCTACCGAAGACGCTAAAACCGTTTCAAAACATAACTTATCATCAAAAGACAATATTTAACCAAAACAAAGCGACAAACTTAACTATTTAGCATAAGAATCAACCGAAAAAGAGGGAAAAACGCAACATAAAACACGTATATCAAATTCCCCCAAACCGAACCTTTGCTCGTCCCGAGCAAACACAACAAAATTGACTACACCCCACAAAAAAAAAGCTTTATAACTCAAGAGAACATTCGAAGACACATGGATCAAAGCCAGCCAATCAAGCATCCAATTACCGTCCTTCCTAAATACGGGTCAAACAAAACCAACCAACCAAGTTTAATGAATCGATGACTAGAGTAGCTCACGGGTTGTCACTCCACACAATTAATGATGAGCTTATAGCAATGAAGTTCTAAAACTCACCTCCCAACCAAATATGGAATTCAATGCAAAATGTGTTTAAGTGCAATTTTAAGAACCCGAAACCAGCATCTCACACCTCATGTAAGTGTTTAAGGGTATCCACTCATCCTAATTGTCGACTCGAAATGCAATAAATATTCTACCACCTTGACAAAGGATTTACTTCACAATAACCATAGCATGTGCACGAAGATCAAAAAGGACTTTAATAAGCTTGTAACGTGGCTAGGGTGATGGGTAGGATATATTTGGGATAATGTGGTGGAATGCGGGGTATACGCATATAAAATGAAGCAAAATTATCAACAACTTCAAAAATTATCAACATTCTTCAACATCCCATTCAACCAAATCAAACAAAACTTTTCTTTATATTTCACATCAACACTATACTTCACAAACTTTAAACTTCTTTCTTTTTATTTCATATTTTTTTAGCTTTATTATGCTTTTATAGTTTTTTTCTTTACTTTTATGCATAATAAATCTTATTTTCACGACTCTTAATGATTTGCTTTTGCTTATAAATTTAAAAAACAATAAACATAATCATCACACATACATAACTAGGCCATGAATAAAATATGAAGTTTTAATTAACTACAACAGCCTAGACATTGGAATGCAGAGCTTTAAATGTGAAACTTTATAATAAGCCAATCTTTAACAATAACATTTCCAACTATATCACCATCAATCCTCCATAACAACCATCAAAAGATAATTTAACAACATCATAACCACTTCAACTCCCCCGAACCGAGTTTGGGCATATAATGAATTATGTAGCAAGGCTACTAAGGCTTCTAATGTGGCTAAAAATGCAATTGAAAGGGATAAAAGCTCAAAACATGGGATTAAAGGAAAATATAAAAGTAGGAAATCAAACTCTGAGGCTCAAAAGAAGAAATGAAGGCCTTTTATCATGCGCAACATACACAAAATCCACAACTAAAGTTACTAGAATCCAATGTCAAACCCAATATCATAATTGCACTAGGAACTAAGAACACATGAAAGAAAAATATGAAAGATATTATATTCAAAAGTGGCTCAAATCCTCTCGTTAACATAGTTCAAGTCCAAGACCCAAGCAAGGTTGAAAGAGCTAACCAATAAAAGGAAATCAAGCAATCAAATTCAAGTTATACCCAACAAATCACACATGTGGATCCATCCGCAGTCAAGAGTCATAACGTTTTCAAAAATAAGCACAAGGGGTACAAAAGTAGTCAATTCCAACAATAAAACTCACGTTGAGACAAGAACAATCCATTAAACAAACTCTCTCTAAAATTAAACCTACGAAAAGCAGTACAATCTTTTTGGTCACATGTAAACTCCCATTCTTAACGAATGGTACAAACCATGCAACAGCCCTAGGAAAGCAATAAAACTAGGCTAAGAAAACAACTAAAGCTAACTAAACACACCAAACAAAAACAGAAGGGAAAAAAAGCGAAGGAGAAGTTGGAATGGTCTAACCAAATCATTATCAATTCCTAACAGGAGTCAAATTAAGTACTGGATCAATAATACATCCTGCCTGAAATAAATCCTAAAAAGGAAAAGAAACAAACCAATCTCTTAAGAAAAAGGGTAAAAACAAGAAGAAAAATATAAAATAAAATAAAATAAACTAAGAAAATATACAAATAAAAGACATCCTTCCCCTAAACCAAATTTTGTCTCGTTCCGGGACAAATAACCATGAAAAACAGAGGGAGTAGGAATGGCTGATAAGGGTAGGAAGTACCTAGGGTAGGAGTTACCGGGTCCCTAGTACCTAGGATAGTACTGATCATAAAATGGCTGATAAGGGTAGGAAGTAGGCTCAGTGCTAGGGTCATATGTGGGTGGCCAGTTGGGTTGGTTCGGGAAGCCTTCAACTGTCCCAACCTCTACATTGCTCATGTGCTCTCTCCACTGAACTCGCTGTAGCAAATGAACATCAGAACGGAGTCGTCTGAGTGAATGATGAACCCTGTAAAACCTCTGCTGGTTATAGAGATGCATATCATCAAGGGTGTCATATCAAAGGTGGAGGAGGGACGATCGACATAGCTATGTCTCGGGGACTCTGGTCGTGGTGGGGCTGGCTGACGCTGGGGTTGGCCGCCTGGCTGCTAAATCATGTTGACCATCTGAACTGCTCTCTTTTCGGAGTCCGCCCTTTCTGGTAGTGGGATGTTGTCAGGTGGAATCCTCCAAGGGTTTTTTCCATCTAGGTGCTCCCGATATGTAAGACTAACATAAGCATTAGGAAAATAACACCATGAGATTTCTCGAACACACCAAATAAGTCTCTCTCTAGGCCCTCTATGATAGTTCTCAGAAAGTTTGCAGCTCGGAGGGCAGTAATGTTGAGGTAGTGGTTCTCCTCGATCGGGTTCAGTTGGTGGATATCTTCAGTGTGGCCTAGAGCGTGAGCTAGCCATGTAATAATACCACCTATGTATATAGTGCCGGTGTTAGTAATACCCTCAGTAATCTCTGCGAACCGGCGAGCTAGAAAGAACCCAAAGTTGTAGTGGACAGATTGTCTGGCATACCCTTCTGTAACCATCCATAATAGTCTAATCTCATCAGGATAGACATGTCCTAGCTCCCCTCTCAAAAACAGGCAGTATACTACATATCTAAGAATGTACCGAAGGGCAGGATGCTGGACCTCCGATGCTTTGGCTGTATTTGAAATGAAAGTAGAACTGCCATCTATAATCCTCTCCCACCAAGCTCCCTCGAAATAGGGTCCTCACTCATGCTCCGCTATGGACCAGACTGCATTCTCAGGATTCCATAAGAACCTTTAATTCAGTTCATCTACATCCATCTCATAATCCTGTCCAAAGATGGTGAAACTAATATGTGTCTTTCTTTCAGCTGGGGGAGATTCCTGAGTAACACAGAAATGGTCGCTGGATAAGAACTCCAGGGTGAGCTCTCTGTATGTATGTGGGACATGCTAGATGATGTGAATATTGTCAACAAACGCCACCCACAATCAATGTGTCTAATTTCCACTCTATAAAGAAATCACCAAGAGCTTAAACTAGGGAAATTTCGAATAAATTGTGTTTGATTAAAGCTCTAAGCACCCTCAAACTCAACTTATCCTCACGTGAATATAAAGCTAATAGAACCAATTCACAAAATAAATGGTATTGTCCTGAACGGAACAATAGAAAAACGTACAACTTCAAAGTTGATTTTATTACTCAATTCAATCTTTGTTGTTACCGAGAATTCTTAAAGCTATTTATAGAATAAATTAAGTCTAAATCCTAACAACTCCTTGGACTAAAAAACAACCAGAAAATACGCACAAAACAAAGAGAAAATCGTCCCTAAACACACACACATATGACTCACAAGATAAGAATGCCACATCATCACTGCATCTTGACCTTATCTTGCTAACAAACTCTAACAAACTTAACTAATGAAGAAAATATCCTAACAAACTAACTAAATAACTAATTAACAAGATAAACATCAGAATTATAGCTAATAATCACAGAATTTGGTTGATGCCCAATATCCTTCAAAATCGTCAAAATGCTCGCCACATGTGCTTCGCTATTTTTGCGCCAATTTTCAAGATCTTCAAGAAACTTCAAGAAATGCTTCAAGATTCAATATTTTAATCAAGAAACCATTTTCCATTAGGATAATTATGATGGCCAAGAATCAACAAGAAATTAAAATACCTATGCCTAAAATGAGAAAAACCCTAGCAACTGCAATGGGAAAAACCTCATAGGCAAAAACCACTATACTAAATATTATTACTATTACTCCCCTCTCTTGTTTGTGACCATACACACAAAAATGCTTGCCTTGGATGCACCCAATTGCCTTATGTCACCAAAGGCTACTAATTCACCTAAGGTTGCATTATTTTTGTTAGCATCCACCAAAGCTTTGAAGTTGACAATTTTTCTTGTGTTTATCATGTGGATTTTAAGTGGCACTCTCAAATGTCACTCAAAACTCACGTGTTTGCCAATTAAATCTCCACTGTTGGATTAATTTAATTGAAGACTGATTAATTAACACACTCCTGTAATTAATTAATTAGGATCTAAATTTGTTTTATCACTCTTGACTCACGAATTATGAAAGAAACTTGAACAAATTAAAACTCAAAATTTGCGCAAGAATGCCGAAAATTATGTATTGAAAATTCAATGTATATAACTTGTGTGTTTTACAAGGAATTCTCAAAGCTATTTATATAACAACCTAAGACTAAGTTCTAACAACTTTCTAAGACCCTAAACAACCTAAAACACACATAAAATAAGCTGAATTTTAGCTTACAAAACTCAAGTATGACTCACAAGATAAGAATGCCACATCATCACGGCATCTTGATATTATCTTGCTAACAAACTTATCTAATCAAGAAAATATCCTAACAACTTAAGTAAATAATTAATAAACAAGATAATCGTCAGAATTAACACTAAAAGTCACGAAATTTACTTGGTCCCCAAGATTGCTCAAAATCGTCAAAATTTCCGCCACCCTTCTTTCGTCAATTTTGCGCAACTTTTCAAAAATTCCAAGAAACTTCAAGAAATGTTTCAAGATTCAATCTTTTAAACAAGAAACCGTCAAGAAACCATTCTCCATCTATTTTAGCATAATTATGAGGATCAAGACTCCACAAGAAATGAAAGCAATGACGTCCAAAATGAGAAAATCCTATCAAGTGAAATAGGAAAAAACTCATGGACCAAACCAACTTGTTCCCTGTAACCACCATTTGTATACTACAAGGTAATAATGTTAGTAAATTTCAAAGAACCCATATCTAGCTTCCTGCAAATAGATAATGGCATTACAGTAACACTGCATCCTAAAACACATAAAGCTTTATCAATAAACGGGGGGGCCAATGTTACAAGGAATAGAAAAACCTTCTAAATCCTTGAGCTTCGATGGAGACTTATTCTTCAAAATTGAACTACATACTTCAGATAAGGCTACAATCTCTACTGAACTCAATTCTCATTTCAGATAAAGCTTTATCAATAAACAGGGGGCCAATGCTACAAGGAGTAGAAAAACTTCCTAAATCCTTGAGCTTCGATGGAGACTTATTCTTCGAAATTGAACTACATACTTCAGATAAAGCTACAATCTCTACTGAACTCAATTCTCATTTCCTACTCAATATGTCTTTAAAAAATTTAGTATATGTGGGTAACCGCGTGGTTTGATAAGTGAAAGGCACAGTTACTTGAAAATTTTTGACAATATCGAGAAATTTACAAAATAGTTGTCATTCTTATTCCGGTAAGTGCATTAATTAGTTAATAATACATAACTTATTTAATGGATCACTCCACCAGTGACAATGTATAAATTATCAATGGTATTGACTAGGAAGCCACCACTAACATCCACAGTGTCAAGTTCCTTAACCATTGTCACCCATACCTGTGATTTATCTTTACCAAACCCAATAGGATTTATTATCAGGCTAATTGGCTCATCCACTATTGGTGCACAATAAGATATTTCACCTGTATACAAATTCACATCAGTTTATATAGTTGGACTCATTCATATCACTATGCTTGACTATCAGGACTGGGCATTGTAGCATTATTCCAGTTCCCCCATCCAATTCGGTAAGCCATCCTCATAACTTATGTTTATCACATATTTGCTTGTGGAAGAACCTTGTGGATCTAATTGTTCTCTTGGAGATCTTCTCATGCCGTTTATGCCTCTCTTGCTGGTTCTGTGGTGGTGCTCTAGACGATGTAGGCTGCTTCCCTTTAGAAGCCGAAGAAGATGCACTAGTTTTCTGAGATTTCTTTGGGCCTCCGCCAAGCAATTTTCCAATCGACTTCTTCATTATCCTACAAAACATAAGTGTGAAAGACAAGGATTAGAATTCTATTAAAGAAAGTGCAAAACCAAAGTCATGGCAATATAAAAGCATATAGGGTCATAGGATGTACAAAGTATAATGCCATAACCAATGAACAATCAAAGCATTGTTGTCATCATGAAACCAAATTTACAAACAATGTTCAGTAGGAATTTTAGCATGACCCGTTTGTAAATGCAACTAAACCAATGAGAACTACAAATTCTCTCGACAAGTAAGATCATGAGTGCAACCAATAACATCCACTCCATAACCATCAATTATATTCTATGCATCCAAAAACTGACATATTCAAGCTCATATTCAATGAAAACACCAAAGTGAACCCCAAAAATCAACTTCAACCATAATATGAATCCAACAACTAAGCAACTATGATCATCCAAACAAATCCAATAATATTTTGAGACCAAAAATAACTAGCTAAGACTAGTAGCAACTATCAACCAAATTTTTAAGCATCAAAGTTCAATAATAAGGTTTCTAATAAAAATTCATGAATACAGCTAGAGCAAAATTAGGCATAAGTACCAATTCAAAGCATGATTTGCATTATTCCAAAGACTTTAAGCATGAATTTAACTAGTTAACAATTCTAAAGCTCAACAGATTCATGATCAATCATAAAAAATTCCATGAAAATTCTCACTCAACAATGTAGCACAAAACTTCCAATTACTCATAATTAACAACTCTAAACATGACATTGAAGCATAAAAATAACCATTAAGCACTGATAAGCAACGATAATCAAGTTTAAAATTAAAAATTAAATTCGTAATAAAAATGCCCAAAAATTGGAAATCCATGAAAACTTCATAAAACGTAATATAACATGGATGAAAAGGAAGTTATACCTTAATAGATGATAATAGAGCAAGAATTTGCAAGAAAATTGAAGTAGAAAACTCAAAATCAAGCAAAAATTAGTTTGAAAATTTCGAACTCTAGGTGATGTTATTCATTGATGTTCTTCGAAATTGAACTCCAAGAGATTGTTTAGAGTAGTGAGAGGGGTGTTATGTCAAAATTTGGATTGATTTGGAGTAGTATGGAGTGAGTTTGTGGGGGTTTGATGTTGGAGGTTTTGGGGTTTTAATGGTGTGAAGGAGGAAGAAGAAGATAGATTAGAGGAGAGAGATTAGGTGAGATTTAAAATAGAAGAGATTAAAAGATATAAAAATAATAATGAGATAAGATATACTACTACTAATAACAATATAATGGTAATAAAATAATTAGGGGGGGGGGGGGCGAGCAAATAAAATGGGTAGAAAGGACAAGGCCCACGTGAGAAAAGAAGGATAAAGAAAGACGGGTTACCGCACGATATACTTGCGCCTGCAATGAAGAACTCGCCTTTAAAGGCTGCACCCACAAGTGCGTTATGCATCAATGTGAGGTTGGTTTTGTTTTAAAATGCGGGCGCATAGAGGAAGTTAAGATTTGTTCGCTGCGCCCGCAACTTGCTTTTGAGGTCATGTTTTGCTGATTTTTCTCCTTTTCTCCCTAATTGTTATATTATATTATAAATTATTATTAATAATTAAACTTAAGCACATTATTTAACTCTTAATCTCTCCTTAATTACCCTAATTAAGCACGACAACACTTAGACCCTTAGCTAGACTTCAAAATTCAACATAAAGACAAAACTAAGTTAAACTAAACTACGAAAACAATCGAAAACACACAAAAACAAACAAAAACACGCAAAACGAGAAAGAAAGGGATAGAAGGCTCGGGTTGCCTCCCGAGAAGCGCTTTCTTTAGGTCACTAGCTTGACCATGGACGCATTAGTGATGAAGGTGCTTTAGGATCATCGAGTTGGATGACTTCAACCAAACTGATGACATCTCCTTCTTAGTATGGCTTCAACCTTTGACCGTTAACCTTGAATACTTCACCTTTTTCACTTTGAACTTCAATTTAGCCAAATTTACTCACATTTGTCACTGTAAAGGGACCACTCAATCTAGATTTCAGCTTTCCAAGGAATAATCGAAGTGTTGAGTTAAACAATAAAACCATATCGCCAACTTGAAACTCCCTTTTCATGATTTGTTTATCGTGCCATCTTTTCGTCTTTTCCTTATAGATTTTGGCACTTTCATATGCTCCTAGCCGAAATTCATCTAATCCGTTAAACTGTAGTAATCGTTTTTCTCTCGCAAGCTTTGCATCCATGTTTAACTCTTTGATTGCCCAATAAGCTTTGTATTCGAGTTTTACTGGGAGATGACACACTTTCCCATAAACCAAACTATATGGTAAAATACCAATTGGAGTCTTGAAAGCTATTCTATACGCCCATAAAGCATCATGAAGCTTATTACTCCAATCTTTTGTCGATTCCGCACAGGAATTCTCCAGAATGAACTTGATTTCCCTGTTCGAAACCTCCACTTGACCACTGGTTTATGGATGGTATGCCAATCCTGTTCTGTGATAAACACCATACTTTTCTAGCAGCTTATCCAACCTCTTCTCATGAAAGTGCGTTCCCCCATCGCTGATGATAGCTCTAGGGACTCTGAACCTAGGAAAATTAATCTGCTTTAACATTCTCAAAACGTTGTTAGCATCACAATGGGGGGTAGCAATTGCTTCCACCCACTTAAAAACATAATCCAAAGCAACTAATATATAACGATTATCATTAGAAGAAGGAAAGGGCCCCATATAATCAATACCCCAAACATCAAAAATTTCAACTTTTAAGATACTTGTTTGAGGCATTTCATGCCTTTTTGAGATATTACCTGTTCGTTGGCACGAATAAAAAGACATGACAAAATCTCTAGCATCCTTGCTTCCACCCACTTAGAAACATAATCCACAGCAACTAATATATAACGATTACCATTAGAAGAAGGAAAGGGCCCCATATAATCAATACCCCAAACATCGAAAATTTCAACTTCTAAGATACCTATTTGAGGAATTTCATGCCTTTTTGAGATATTACTTGTTCGTTGGCAAGAATCACAAGACATGACAAAATCTCTAGCATCCTTGAGTATTGTAGGCCAATAAAAACCTGATATTAATACTTTAAACATCGTTTTAGCGGGCCCAACATGTCCTCCATATTGTGATGAGTGGAAATGATGAAGAATTCTGTAGAATTCCCAATCTGGTACACACATGTGATATAAGCCATTTGCACACTCATGAAACAAGTTAGGGTCATCTAAAAAATAATGCCTAATATCATGTAAAAACTTTTTTCATTGCTAATAAGTGAAATCGGGAGGTAAAACTCCTCCAACTACATAATTAGCATAATTAGCAAACCATGGAGTATTAGAAATCACAGCTAAAAGATGATCGTTAGGAAAAGAATCATTAATGGGGGTTGAGATCTCCCATTGTCATATCGAATCCTAGATAGATGGTCTACGACCACATTTTCAGCACCTTTCCTATCACGTATTTATAGATGAAACTTTTAAAGGAGCAAAATCCATCTAATAAGCCTCGGCTTTGCTTCTTTCTTCCCAAGTAGATACTTTAAAGATGCATGGTCAGCATTAATTATAACTTTCGAACCTATAAGATAAGAACGAAACTTATCCAAGGAATATACTATAGCAAGCAATTCTTTTTCAGTTGTGGCATAATTAATTTGAGCTGGATCTAAAGTCTTGCTAGCATAGTAGATAGCATGCAAAATCTTATTTTTCCTTTGACCTAACACGGCACCTACAACGTAGTCACTAGCATCACACTTAATTTCAAAAGTCAATTCCCAATCAGGTGATTGAATAATGGGTGCTGAGATTAGCGCTTGTTTGACCAAATTAAAGGGTTCAAGGCATTCATCAGTGAATTTAAACTCAGCAGCTTTTAATAGCAATTGAGTTAAGGGTTTAGCAATTTTAGAAAAATCTTTAATAAATTGGCGGTAAAAACCCCACATGACCTAGAAAACCTAACACCTTTTACACTTACTGGTGTAGGTAATTGTTTAATAACTTGAATTGTAGCCTTATCAACTTCAATACCTGTTTTAGAGACTAGATGTCCTAAGACAACCCCTTCTGTCACCATAAAGTGACGTTTCAACCAATTAAGGACGAAATTCACCTGTTCACATCTTTTCAGCACTTTAGTCAAATTAGCCAAACATAAATCAAAATCAGTACCATAGACACTAAAATCATCCATGAATACTTCCATACTAGACTCTATCTACTCAGAGAAAATGGCCATCATATACCGTTGAAAGGTAGTAGGAGCATTATATAGACCAAAGGGCATTCTACGGTCAGCAAAAGTACCATAAGGACATGTAAATGTTGTTTTTGATTGATCATCAGGATATATAGGTATTTGAAAGAAACCAGAGTAACCATCTAGATAACAGAAGTATTGGTTCGTTGGTAACCTTTCTAAAATTTGATCAATAAAAGGGAGAGGGAAATGATCCTTTTTAGCGACAACATTTAATTTTCGATAGTCAATGCACATTCGCCAATCCGTAACAACTCTAGTAGGAATAAGTTCATTTTTATCATTACGCACAACAATTGTTCCTCCCTTCTTAGGGACTACTTGCACTGGATTTACCTATTGCGAATCTGGTGCAGCATAGATGATACCTGCATCAAGAAGTTTAAGAACCTCTTTCTTCACCACTTTCTGCATGTTAGGGTTAAGTCCCCTTTGTTCCTATATACAAGGCTTATGACCTTCCTCTATATGAATTCTATGCATGCAAAAATCAAGACTTATTCCGGTCAAATCATCAGGTGTATAACCAATAGCCCTTTTATGAGCTTTGAGAACAGTTAATAACCATTCAAGTTAACTATCAGTAAGCTTAAAACTAACTATGACTGGATACATCTCATTATCGTCTAGAAAATCATATTTCAAATTAGGGGGAAGGGGTTTCATTTTGGGTTGTGTTACCTCGACAGAGCATGATTGTTGAGGCAACGAATGATACCCTTGGCTTTCTTCTAGAGTCATCTTCTCACAGTTCAAATGATGGCCTATGGCATCGATTTTCGAATCTCCTTCACCTGCATCAGCATCCAAACATAAAAGGGCCTCTAGAGGATCCTTTTTAAGGGATCGAGGCATGTCATCCGAAACAATCTCATTAATAATATCGATCCAATAGCATGATTGCTCTATCATGGGATTTTTCATTGCATTATTGAGATTAAATGTTACTTTATCGTCTCCTACTGATAGGGTTAAACTTCCATTTTTAACATCAATGACGGCACCTACAATATGTAGGAAAGGTCTACCAAGTATGATAGGGATGTGAGCATCCTCATTAATATCTAAAACAACAGAATCGACAGGAATAAAGAATTTTCCTACTCTAACAGGCACATATTCTAAAAGACTCTTAATGTACTTTACAGTTCTATCCGCCATCAGCAAAGTAACATTAGTAACTTTTAACTCTCCCATGTCAAGCTTCTTGCAAATTGATAAGGGCATAACACTGACACTAGCTACTAAATCACATAGAGCCTTATTAATAAACAAAGGACCTATATTACATGGAATTGAAAAACTGCCCGAGTCCTTCAACTTAGGAGGAGATTTATTTTGAAGGATCGCACTACACTCCGCGGTGAGTGCAACCGTCTCTGTTACATTCAACTCACATTTCCTACTCAAAATATCTTTCAAAAATTTAGTGTAAGTTCTTGAGTAATCAAATCAGTGAAAGGTACAGTAACTTGCAAATTCTTAACTATTTCAAGAAATTTTCGAAAGTGATTATCTTTCTTACTCCTGGTTACCCTGTTCGGAAAGGGCAACGACACCTTTGAGGGAGGAATTGTATCGGTAGTTGAATCAGCTACTGGAGCTTGCTTGTTTGGTGCTTTTTTCTCCTTTGAGCTTCATTCTCCTTTTCTACACCTTCTTCCTCAAGGTCTTTAATGGAAACCAAACTAGTCCTCTTCGTTCTATCTGCAACATTGTTAGTATCATCATTAGGCATTCTAGGACCTTCATAGTAAGTATCGCTCCTTGTTGCAATGGAGTTACAATGATCACGAGGTGGATTACTTGATGGGGTAGGTTGAGGAGGAAGTTGGCCCTGTTGCCTTTGAGCTGATAATTGAGTAATTTGTGCTACTTGAGTTTCCAATTGTCCATTGTGGGCCTGCATAGCTTCAATGGGTTTATGCATCTACATCATCATATTCTTCAGTTCCGAAAACTCATTGCTAGTTGGCTGTAGAGGTGCTGGGAGTGGTGCTGGAGGTGGTGGCCTACCGAAACCCGGTGGTTGAGGTGGAGTAGATCGTTGAACCTGCTGTTGCTGTGGTGCAAAATGTTGCTGTTGCGGATTTTGAACATTGCTAGGATTCTTGTAAGAGAAGAATGGATGATCCTTCCATAGAACTATGGCATGTTTGAGTACTATGCCCAAAAGACCTGCATAAATCATAGAAGACATCAGTAGCTCCTGAACGTGCAGCCATTGCAGCGACCGTCATTAGATTAGAGGATGGTGTGTTGATCTTGTCTAGCTTCTCATGGATTACATTGATTTGTGAAGCTAAGCTCTCATATTTGTCATCTAGCACATGTTCTCCTCCTCTCTTAGCATATCCTCTAGGATTACCGAATTGAGAATTATGAATGGCGATCTCCTCAATCAATTCATATGCAACATTAACTTCTTGGTTTATAAATCGACCACTAACGGCAGAATCAAGTTGTGTTCTACTCTCATTACCCAAACCATTGTAGAAACACTAGTAGAAAAATCACTTATAAGTATCGGTTTTTATTTTATTTTATTTTATTTTTTTTTACCTATTTGTATCATTTTACACACGATACAATTTGAGGCGTAACAAATAGGAAATCCTATTTGTACTGTTAGTTATAAATAATGCTAATAGTGTCTCATTGTATCGTTTTTTACAAAAAACGATACTAATAGCGATTTTAGAAAAAAAAAAATCACAATTGTAATGAAACAATAATACTAGTAACCAATAATTAAAATATTATAACAAAGGCTGTATTAAATTGATGAATAACAATAATAAATTATTACAAAGACATTAATGATACATAAAGGGGCATAAATTAACTTCCACATAACAAAATCATAGTAGACCAAATTCTAATAAAAGTGCAGAAGTCCAACAACAAAACACCTTAATAGCAACTACGTTACTCAATAGCAATAACATGAGAAAAAATACAACAGACCAAAGGTTAGAGCAAAGCCAATTGAACCAGCTACGAAGAGGTCCTGCGGTAGGCGGGGATGATCTTCATTGTCTCTTTACAGACTCTTTTGCCTTCCTGTATGTTTCACACAAAACCATAGTCAAATCAAAGCAAAATCTTTTCATCTATCTATCGAATGCTATAAAGCTATATAACATGTCAGCATGCCCAATAAAAGACCTGAAAATGAAGCACAACATTCCCAAAACTGTTGTACAATAGTAGCAGAACAACCACAAAACAACCCTTAGATAGAGAGCAGGATAATTAGCTCCAAAACAACCACTAAACTATACCAGATTGCCATGAATACAATCATAAAGATTGCTCGTTAGACTCATTAATCACTTTTTCTTTGCTTCAAACGGACAACACCAAAATGGCTTTCATGACATTCTCCAATTTTTTCAATGAACAACTTTCATTAAAACGTACATGCTACTTCCATTAGTCACTTTACAAAGCTCATAACATCAAAAAGCAATGAAACCATGAGACAAACATCACACAACTGACTTGATGACCACAAATGGTAAATCAAAATTCAAATAAACTAAGATGACTTTCAAAAACAAATTCCATCATGTAGTGGCAGTGGCAGTGGTAGTTCAATCATGCATATATATACAAAACGGACAAAGTCATATTTTTAGATAAAAAGGTGACCTGTTGATGTTGACGTTGATGCTTGGGCTGTTGCTGCTTAGTCGTATCTTGTGATTGATGTTGTTCGAGAGATGGCGGGACGAAATCAGACATACACTTCTTCAATGATCGTGCTTTCGACATGGATTTCGTAATTGCAACCTACAAACTCATTGAAATACGTACAAAAGTTAGTTCAACTACATCATGTACCAAATTTGAATATGGGGGGGTCCCTTAAGTGCCCCTGATTGCCTTGATACTTTGATCGAATAATCTTGAGATTGTGTAATAAAAACCTTCGCATCACCACTTGACCAGTAGACCAACAGTGAACACTATCACTAAATATGGAGGGAAGAAGCACAAAATCAGCATGCACTCCACAGTTGTTTAATAGCGTATTAGGACAACAACAACCTTTTACATAGTTGACCTAGTTCTTTGGCTTCATGTTTGTATTAGATGATTCAGGAGAAAACTAGAAGCAAGATTTTACACTTGCAGAAAAAGGTCAGGTTCAAAGCAACAATAAATTATCGTTAAGATATTGCATGGTAGACTGTGATGTATGATTTAACTAACCCACAATATATCAGGCTAGTACAACAAAGATCAAGAATGCCCTATGAATTTACTTTATTCAGGTCAACAGAGACGATGATAGAATGATAGCAAGCAAAAAAAATACAGGAGTACAAACGTCTTCTTCACAACTATTTTAGAACCAATTATATATTGTGTAACAAATATGCAAGGAAACAATAAAGATATCTATGAAGACAATAGCTAGCTAAACTAAATATCTTCAGGACTCTTTCTTGATTGTGATTTACAAATTACTTAATAGTTTGTGCTCAAAAGCCTAAGTAATTCCAACAAGTCCATAGCAAAACAAAGCAGCTCCAACACCAACTCATTTTTCCATTTCATATACTGCTGCTCTAAACAAGACTTAACAGGTCCTTTCTTTCTGAAGGGAGGTTTGGTGAGGGAATAATCATCACTAACAGAGAAGAAGCTGCTGATCTCTCAGGGTCCGAAAACTTCATCATTACCCCATAAATATCCCAATAAACTTCATCAATGACAAATCCTAGTGGGTGAGACGGCTTAAGGTCATGAAACAGAACATATCCCTACATCTTTCAACCAAGTCAATCCATAAAGGTCGCCTCTCTGTTGAATGATATCAATCCCATCATATCATATGCCCATCTCATACAAGAATTAATTTTGGTCAAATTCTTCTAAGAGTAAAGAGAGATGCTAGTTATTACCATCAAAAAAAAAATCTCAGCCATGAAAGAATAACTAAAACAAGTCACAAGACTTATTACATAATTTCAAAGAAGCGCAATGATACGATGAAGCTAACATACTAATACCATATCAACTAACCTGTTGAGTGGTAGGATCAATGTAAACTATTTGAAAATAGAGCTATTCATGACACGCAAACGCACACTTTGTGATATTATTAGGACATAAGCTATTCTTAACTAGTTCAGATTATGAAACGCAAACTACTAATACTGCCATTTGAAAAAAAACAAATCTATCATAATCGATAACAGATCACAGAAGTGGAACAAAAGTGACTGAACTAACCTTTGAATGTAGTAAGCCATTCGAAACAATAACAGATCTATCAGAAACACAAAACTTTCCTCCATCCATACGTGATACAGTTCCACCAGCTTCTTCAACAATCTGCAAAAAGAGAAAAGAAAAAAACGACATATAACTCGAGATTTTAAAAGACTACAAGCTTTCCATTAAAACTTATGTAAAAAATATGAATTGAGATATCTTCCCTTACCATAACATATGGTGAAATAAAAGACACATAAAAGGGTGTCTACTAGCAAACAACTTAAGACTAAACAAGTTAAAATAACTGAAATGTATGAATTATAGCAGAAAGTCAAACATGGACAACATAGCTTGAAATTATCACAAGAATTAACCGTATTCTCGTGAATTGCATACCTTTGAGGTAATTACATATTCCTCATAATCACCAGCATTATCAGGGAACATCTTTTTGTTGGCTTCGAGCAACTTCTGCGCTAAGTTCCCACATCCTTTTTCTTTCATGGTTCCAACATTTTTTCTCATTGTTTCCAACCTTCTTTTCTCGTATACAATCAATTGTTGTGTAGATACTTTAGTGCTTTTCTTCGTCATCTATAAGTCACAATACAAGAAACAAGTTAAAAAACACATGTTTAAGGTCTGAATACTCAACTTAAAATAATATGAAGATGGAATAGAATAAACTAAGTAGTACCATCACATAGTTCCGAAGGGAAGTTATGCATAGCGTAATACCAACCATCATACATAGGTGCTTCAACATAAAAAACTTGTTGCCCTTGGGATGCCAAAATAAAAGGTATTCCTTTGCAAATTGTTTTATTTTTATTAACCAAAGTTAGTTTGTCATCAGTGGTTTCCGAATGAAACCAAACACATCTAAATAAAACAACGTCAATATAGCCATGATAAGATATCTCAATTATTTCATCTATTGACCCATAACACATAACATTTCTTGTTATTGGATTTTTGTCCTTTGTACTTGCAAAACTATTTGTTAAAGCTTTTAGAGATACTCCACTATTTTGTATGACATGATTTGCCTCTCGTTTCATAGTTTAAAACATATAACCATTTACAAAGTACCCGCTATACTTTTTAGCCACAAAAGAAGGTCCTATAGATAACCATTTCAAATGCTCGGACACTTCTTGACCTTGGTCAACCTTGGATGCAATTGTTTCTTTCAACCAATCTTTGAAAGCTTTGCTATGGGATTGAGCACCATCCCATTTACTTTTTCTTTGGCTGCCAATGGAATACTGGTGCTCACTACGTTACAATAAAAATAAAAAATAAAAAAAGAAACAACAACAAACAACCACACAAATATTATAAGCATTAATACAACGTTAGTAACATAAAAAAAAACTCGTTTCATAAGCAAGGGCATATGCTTAGCTGTCTTAATTGATGTATCTCTCAACTTCCAGACATTTACAATTGAATAAGACATATTGATGTGCTTGTTTCCATGTCATGTGATCAATCAAAAATCCGGCTTGTTCCTTCATTGATGTCTTTCCTCTACCCTTGATAGGGTGACCAAGGTTTGGGAGAAATTGTTGTGCTGGACTAAGGTGAGGGGAAATCTTTGACACCTTTTGATTGACTCAGATATCGAACCACAAACCTTGCACATTCTTTGGCCCAGAATCCTTCGGCAATTGAAGCCTCCGGACGACCCTTATTCCGAGCATCTGACTTTAATTCTCGAAGATATCGCTCGATTGCATACATGCACCTCATTGCAAGGGGTCCACCAAGCTTGATTTCTTCTACTAGGTGAATAGGTAAATGCTTCACCACATCAAAAAAAGAAAGTGGGAAAATATCTTCAAATTGACAAAGAGCATTCACTATCTCAGAATGGAGATAGTCAAGATCTTGAGGGTCAATTGATTTTTACCATATGCTTTTGAAAAAATTTGGCATCCTAATTATAGGAGATGCAACATGTCTACTAAGAGTTATCTTTACAGCAACAGGCAACAAATAATGCATCATAAAATGTGCATCATGGTTCTTGTATCCAGTCATTTTCTTTTCATCAAGTTGCACAGATTGAGCAATATTTGACGCAAAACCTTGTGGAAGCTTTGCATTTTTGATAGTTTCACAAAACAAATGCTTTTGTTTAGCATTCATTAGAAACATAGATGGCGGTAAATGTTCACTTCCATCCTCAAATTGCACAACCTCAAGATCTGACACCCATCGATGGTCATATTCCTCTCGAAGGTATTTCAAATCTCGACGTGCAGGTGCATGATCTTTTTTTTTTCCAAGAATGGCTGATAATGTCCCAATGATATTATCAAAAACATTTTTTTCTATATGCATGGGATCTAAGTTATGGCGAAGAGAACAATTTTTCCAATAGGGTAATTGGAAAAATATGGAGTTTTTTTTTTCCATGGATTAGGATCATCAGGTTCTGATCTCATTTTTGCCTTGTTTTTTCCAAATTCATTTGGAAAAGAATGGAGTAGCTCCTCAATGTTACTTCCGGTCAAACGATCTGGTGCCTTTCTTTCCTCGATGAGTCCATTGAAGTTCCTCTTATTAAACCGCCATTGGTGGTCAAAATCTAGCCATTTGCGATGACACATGTAGCAATATTTGTGACTATGTTTCAAGAACACAAAATCTATTTCATAATGGCAATAAGGGCAAGTAAATTTCCCTTTTGTGCTCCAACCTGATAACATTGCATAACCTGGAAAATCACTAACAATAGACATCAAAGCTACACGCATGTCAAACCTTGTATTGGTTGAAGCATCATATGTTTCCAATCCAAACTCCCACAAATCTTTCAAATCTTTTATAAGTGGTTGTAGATAGACATCAATACCGTTTCCTGGAGACAATGGGCCGGGTATAAGTAACGAAAGCATTAGAAACTCGGACTTTGTAGCCAACCATGGAGGCAAGTTATAATTGATTAAAGTTATTGGCCATGTACTAAGAACAATGCTCAGTGTGTTAAATGGATTAAAACCATCACTAGCTAACGCAAGCCTGACATTCCGAGGTTCTTTGAAAAAATTGGCATACATTTTGTCAAAATCTTTCCAAGCTTGACCTTCAGTTGGATGTTGCAAAACACCATCGTCTTCTCGCCCATGTTTATGCAATCTCATGTACGTTGCTGTATCAGCACACATATACAATATTTGCAACCTCTTCTTAATTGGAAAGTATCATAGAACTTTAGATGGAATTTTATGCATCTTTTCATTTGATTTCCAACGTGAGGTTCCACAAACATGGCAACTTGTTGCGGTTTCATGTTCTCCCCAATATAGCATATAATCATTGGGACACGCATCAATTATTTTATAGTCTAAACCCAAGAGCTTTAACACTTTCTTTGCTTCATGCATAAATGTCGGCAACACTGCATCATCAGGAAGAACCTCCTTGAAGAATTCTATCAAATTAGCAGTCACAACATCTGACAACTTGTTATCACACTTAAAAATGAAAAGCCGAATCGTGAAGGCAAGTCTAGACATTTTTTTGCAGCCAGAATACAATTCTTGTTAGCCTTCTTCTATTAGGCTTAAAAACTTCTTCGCTTCTTCATTAGGCCCTTCTCTTATAGCGTCATGCAACAATTCTTGTACACCGGCATTCATGTTGGATGGTTCTTCATGTTGAAGGTCCTCTGTTTCTCTTTCGGGGGTCCGCCCACTAAACAGGCTATCGCACACCTATCAAAAGTAAACCAAACAGCACTAACTAATGTAGGTAGGGAAGTAAGGATTGAATCCTCAGGGAAGCAGTTGAACTCTATTAGTTCTAAAAAGCTTAAACTGTATAAAGGGCCTTCGTCGAGAAGTATTGACTAACTAACTAACTATTGACTAATTACTAACTAATTACGACAAATGACGAAGAATTAAACCAATAAACTAAGCCTAGGGTCATTCGGGTCACCAAGAACAACTAATGGATTCACTAACAAAGATCGTTCAACCTCACAATTATCGTCAAATTAGGGCTCACTAATTCTCTCGAATCTAGACTCCCTCGAAACTCATCTAGCGGCTCTCGCTCATGCCTAGACTAATTTCGCCTATTATTCAGTGGTCTTATTGTGGTATTTTTACCTCTCGGCATCAAATTCAACAATTACCAGAATTACAACTAAATCTGCGCACAATTCAATTGTAAACAAAGAAACCAATAATAGGAAATTGACTACTAATTATGGGATTGAAACAACCTAATTTAATTAGTCCATTGATTGATCAAGGTTTCCCTAACCCTAGAAATTAGACTACTCACTCATGATTATGAAAATTAAGCAAGAATAGTTGTAAAATCCCTAATTGAATTCATGAAGTAATTAACAAACAAACTAATTAATATAAGCAATTAACTAAATTAATTAAACTAAAGAGACTAAAAAGCATAAATTAACTAAAATAAAGAACAAAAACAGAAAAATTACCAAATTGGAGAAACAATTGAAGACTTGAATTGAATTGAGAATCAATGTTATGAACAAAACCCTAATTTCCCTAAATTAATTTGAGAGAGAAAAGTGCTTAATTCTAAAACCTAAGAGAGTAATTCTAAATTATGAAAAGCATAAGTTGTTTTGCCTAGAAAGTCGTGCCTAATATCCCCAAAGTTGGGCTTACAAAGGCTAAATACGAAGAAAATAAAAGAAAAATAAAAAGTCGGGAAAATCGTCTGATGCGGGCACATAGGAGGTTTATGCGCCCGCATCAGAACTCCAGAGTGCCTTCTAAGTCTGCAAAGTTTATTAAATGCGCCCGCATGGTATATTTGTGCGCCCGCATAATGACCTCAGAAGTCATTTACTTTTCTTTTCTTCTTATTTCTTCATGAGTTCTTTAAGACTTGTTTTATACTTCTTGACACGCATTTCCATGCATCTTCACTCTTATCCCGTCCAAGCTTTCCGGCTTCGTTCCGAGCCTCGGTTTCCGTGCCTAAAATTACAAAACATACCAAAACCGAGCATAACAACCGCAAATGATAAAAATCAAACTAAAAAGCTCTAAAATTGCCGGAAATCAACCAAACTTAGCGAGACACTTCAAATTACTAAAGAACATCAATGAGCTAAAATAAGAAAGTTCCCCCCCCCCCCCCCCAGAATAAACAACCACTAGGAATAAAATTGACTCGAAAGAAGGGGAAAAACTCTATAAAAACCGCACATATCAAATTCCCCCAAGCCAAGCCTTTGCTCGTCCCGAGCAAAGATAACGAAATGACTTTCACCCCATAAAAACATATGCATCACAACTCAAGGATCCTTCCGAGTTTACTAAGATCAAAGCAAGTCAAATGCTACACATTCCTAAGCAAAAGTCAAACAAAGCCAACCAAGCAAGTTTAATGAATCGATGACTAGAATAGCTCACGGGTTGTCACTCCACACAATTGAGCATCTAATAATGTAGCTCACCCTCACCACCCAACCATAAGAAAATGAAATGCAAATGCAACAAAGTGTTTAAATGCAAGTTTTGAGGAGCCCAAATCCACATCTCACACCTCATGCAAGTGTTTAAGGGTATACACTCAATCCTAAAGTCGACTCGAAATGCAATTAATACTCTACGACCTTGCCAAAAGACTCTTCCACAATCAACCAAAGCATGCACATGAAGATCAAAGAGGACTTTATAAGCTTGTAACGTAAGGCTAGGGTGAAGGGTAAGATAAATTTGGGATAATGTGGCTGAAAATGCGGGGTATACGCATATAAAACATCGGAGACTCACCAACACATCATACAATAACATCAATGTCTCCCATCATCCAATTCCAACCGAAACAAACCAAACTTTTAAATTTTCATTCACTTCACACCTTTATTTTCATTCAAATCACAAATATAAATCAAATTCAAGCTTTTCATTCATCCACTTCAATTTCAACTTGTTTTCTTTTTTTTTTCTTTTTTTTTTCTTTTCTTTTTTTCTTTCCATTTCATTGCCCCTTTTTTTTTTTGTGCTTTTAGTTTCACGACTCTTAATAGTTAGCCATTAAGACCAAACTATCACACGTACATAAAACGGACTCCAAACACATTTAAAAACCAAACAATTGTGTTTTAAAACACAATTCAGGTCATTGGTACGCAGAGCCTTAGTGTGAAACTTATAGAACCTCCTACACATCAAAATTTCTCAATTTCACCTAGTCCTCCAAATACTCCATCACAACAATCAACAACCATAACAAACCACAACATGACTCCCCCAAGCCAAGCTTGGGCATACAACATGTTATCAAATACCAAGGCTAAAAAAGGTTGTAATGCGGTTAATTTTGTGAGGGATATAGGCTTAAGAAAACACGGGATCAAGGGAAAGAAAATGTTCAGCATGAAAATCCTAATGAATGTATCTGAAGGCTCTAAAATCAATTGAATGCCTCTTATCATGCGCAACATGCAACAAAACTTCAATTAAAAGTTACTAAAGTCCAAAGGCAAACTCAAGATCATAAATGCACCAGGAACTAAGCACACATGAAAAGAATACAATTTAATGTAGCCTATAAGATCAAAAGTGGCTCAAATCCTCCCGCTAACACAGTTCAAGTCCAAGACCCAAGCAAGGTTAGACAGAGTTAACAAATGCAAGGAATGCTAGCAATTTAAGACTAAGTCATGCCCGGCAAATCACATAAGTAAACTAATCCAAATACAAGAATCATGAAGTTTCAGAAAATTTAAGCAAATGGGTACGTGAAACGTCAAATCAACGAAAAACCGACACGAGCAGCTAGCCAATCACAATAAGAATTCTCTTTTAACAGCCGACTACGTTAAACTAGGAAAGCAGTACATTTTTTTTTGTTACATGTAAACTCCCGGCCTTAAGGGACGGTACAAACCATGTAACGGTCCTACGAAAGCAATAAAAGCTACACTAGAAAGCAATAAAAAGACCCTAAGGCTAAACAGCTGATTCCAACACATACAAATACAAGCAAAAGGAGAACGGAGTTTAGGAACATCTAACCCAATGTAAATTAATCAAAATTCGTAAATTCGATATCAGAAGTCCTAGTCCTTCTCTAATTCGTAAATTAATCAAAAATTTTCGGGCCGAGATGCGTCCGCATGTAGGATTCATGCGCCCGCATCCCGCCATATATTTTAAAGGTATGGGCCACTGGGGGTGACATGCGGGCGCATAAAATGCTTATGCGGGCGCATGTCACTTTTTCATCAAACTTTCTGGGGTTCTGGAGGTAGGATGCGACCGCATGAATTCCTTATGCGGGCGCATATTACTTTTTCAAAAAATTTTGTGGCCTTCTGGGGGTCAGATGCGCCCGCATAAAGTACTTATGCGCCCGCATCTGCCCCAATTTACTCGACTCATGCTTTTTCCTTCCTCTAAACATTTTTGTTACTTACCTCGACCTTCACTTAGATTTTTAGCTACGGAATGCAAACGAAAACCTCTAGTTACTCAACTACACCTAAAGGCACGCAAAAACACAAAAACACAGCTAACTAAAAATTACGAAAATAAGCTAAAACACACCAAAAGCATATAAAAAGAGTTGAGGGATAGAAAGCTCGGGTTGCCTCCCGAGAAGCGCTTGTTTAGGGTCATTAGCTTGACCATGTTACCTCATAGCTCATGGAGGATCGAAGAGTCAACGTGAACCACATTTAGTTAAATAATCAAAGCAATTAGGAGTTATTGGTTGCTCAAATGCTTCACGTTCCTTGTTAAAAACCTCATCATTTTTCGTATTCATATTACAAGCGTGAAAAGATGGTTTTCGAGGTTTCCGACGTTTCTTGGGACGGGATTTCCTTTTCTTTTGATGCTGACATAGCGTGTTATTAACACTATCTTCATCACCTGCAATAGAATCCAAACACGCAGGGGCCTCCAGAAGATCCTTATTAGAGGATCGAGGCAAGCCATTAAGAACAATTTCATTAACAGTATAAATTGCATGACATGATTGTTCTATCATAGGATTTTTCAATGCACTATCAAGGTTAAAGGTAACCTTGTCATCACCTACAGAAAGAGTCAAATTTCCATTCTTNCAAGGTCAAGCTACCATTTTTGACATCGATAACAGCACCTGCAGTATGTAAGAAAGGTCGACCAAGAATGATCGGGATGTGTGCATCCTCATCCATGTCTAACACAACAAAATCTAAAGGAATAAAGAATTTCACGACTCTCACCGGGACATCCTCTAAAATACCTTTAGGGTATTTCACTGTCCTATCTGCCATCTGCAAGGTAATGTTAGTGACTTTCAAAGCACCCATATCAAGCTTTCTACAAATAGACAGTGGCATAACACTAACACTGGCTCCTAAATCACATAAAGCTTTGTCAATAAACAGGGGGCCAATGTTACAGGGAATAGAAAAACTTCCTGGGTCCTTTAGTTTCGGTGGTGACTTGTTTTGCAATATGGCACTGCACTCCTCCGTGAGTGCTACGGTCTCCACTACACTCAATTCGCGTTTCCTGCTCAAAATGTCTTTCAAAAACTTAGTGTAAGTAGGAACTTGAGTGATTAAATCAGTAAATGGAACAGTAACTTGCAGATTTTTAACAATAGCTAAAAATTTACTAAAATGGTTATCGTTCTTACTCCTGGTTACCCTGTTCGGAAAGGGCAACCTAACCTGTGATTTCGGGATAGTATCAACCGGTGTATCATCTACCTTCTCCTTAGGTGCTTCAGCCTCCTTATCTGGAACTGCATCTGAATCTGCAATCACCTCATCTCCGGTCTTCTCAGCTCCACCTGAAACATCAGAATTAACATTATCAGTAGGCATTTTCGGACCTTCATAAGCAGCTCCACTCCTCAAGGTGATGGCATTGACATGGTCCCTCGGGGGATTCTGTGATGCCTGTGATGATGGGGGTGTGGGTTGTGATGGAAGGTGGCCTGGTTGCCTTTGAGCAGTTGATTGCGCAATCTGAGCTATCTGAGTTTCCAAGTGCTTGTTATGAGCCTGCATCGCCTCCATATTTTTCTGCATTTGCAACATCATATTCTTCAACTCCGAGATTTCTCCACTAGGTTGAGGTGGCATTGGCGGTGCTGGTAGTGGTGGTCTGCTAAAACCTGGTGGGTGTGGTGGTACATATCTCTGCATCTGCTGGGGTGGCTGCTGAGGTGGCATGGCTTGCTGAGGATTCTGGACATTGCTGTTGTTCTTGTAGGAAAAGTATGGGTGATCCTTCCAGCCTGGATTGTATGTATTAGAGTATGGATTGTTTTTGTAGGCTTGAAAGGCACATACTTGTTCTACTGAACTAGTGCAAGACTGGGAATTATGACCGAAAGAACCACATGAATCACAGAAAGGATCAGTGCATCCCGAAAGTGCAGCTACAGGTGATGGTGGGGGAGCTGTAGTACCAATCTTATCAAGCTTCTGACTTATGGCATTTATCTGTGCAGCTAAACTCTCATACTTATCATCAACTACATGTTTCCCACCCTTTTTGGAATGCCCTCTAAGGTTACCAAACTGTGAATTATGAGTGGCAATTTCATCTATCAACTCATATGCAGCATTGACTTCCTGGTTCATAAACCGACCATTAGCAGCAGAATCTAGCAAGGCCCTACTCTCATTTCCCAACCCATTGTAGAATGATTGAACTAGGAACCATTTCTCAAGCCCATGATGAGGACACATTCTCAATAACTCCTTAAACCGTTCCCAAGCATCATATAATGACTCATCTGTCTCCTGATTGAAGTTAGTGATTTGGCTTCTCAATAAGGCAGTTCTCTGTGGTGGGTAGTATTTCCTCTGAAAAGCAAGAGCTAAATCCTCCCAACAATTAATGGTGGCCATATTGAGATCATTCAACCAGGTTCTAGCCTTGTCTTTTAATGAAAACGGAAACATTCGCCTTCTAATGTAGTCCTTAGAGACATTCATTTGCTTGATAGTATCACAGTATTGAAGGAAATTCTGTAAGTGTAAGTTCGGATCTTCCTTCAATGTCCCTGAAAACTGATTTCGTTCAACCATGTTCACAAGAGCCGGTTTCAGTTCAAAGTTAGCAGCATCGGTATCAGGTACTGAATAACCTCCAGCCATAGACTCCGTACTAGGCAAGGAATAGTCTCTCAATGAACGGGCCGCAGGTGGCGGTGGTGGTGGAGGCGGTGGTCCTCTACCCTGTCCTTCTCCTTCGGCAGCCATTTCAACTTCTAAATACCCTTCAAACAGCGGATTGAAGGTGAACTCGAAAAACTGAGACAAGTCAGAAACAGTTTCCTCCACAGATCGGGGAAGAAAAATTCGGCGTCTACTACGTCTCAACCGTTTCAGAAACACTCGCTCGGGCTCAGGGAAGATGTAAGTATCAGGCTCGTGGTCGTTTTGCATAAACCTATGAACCTGCACACAATATAAACTCCGAGCAAAGATAAGAAATAGCCCCAAAGAACTGAATAGTTCTTTGAGACTAAGAAAAATAAAAATAAAACAGTAAAAACCCGACTAATAGAATTAAAAATTGCCTCCCCGGCAACGGCGCCAAAATTTGAACAGGCTATCGCACACCTATCAAAAGTAAACCAAACGACACTAACTAATGTAGCTAGGGTAGTAAGGATCGAATCCTCAGGGAAGCAGTTAAACTCTATTAGTTCTAAAAAGCTTAAACTGTGTAAAGAGCCTTGGTCGAGAAGTATTGACTAGCTAACTGACTATTGACTAATTACTAACTAATTACTGGAAATGACGAAGAATTAAACCGATAAACTAAGCCTGGGGTCATTCGGGTCACCAAGAACAACTAATGGATTCACTAACAAAGATCGTTCAACCTCACAATTATCGTCAAATTAGGGCTCACTAATTCTCTCGAATCTAGACTCCCTCGAAACTCATCTAGCGGCTCTCGCTCATGCCTAGACTAATTCCGCCTATTATTCAGTGGTCTTATTGTGGTATTTTTACCTCTCGGCATCAAATTCAACAATTACCAGAATTACAACTAAATCTGCGCACAATTCAATTGTAAACAAAGAAACCAATAATAGGAAATTGACTACTAATTATGGGATTGAAACAACCTAATTTAATTAGTCCATTGATTGATCAAGGTTTCCCTAACCCTAGAAATTAAACTACTCACTCATGATTATGAAAATTAAAGCAAGAATAGTTGTAAAATCCCTAATTGAATTCATAAAGTAATTAACAATTAAACTAATTAATATAAGCAATTAACTAAATTAATTAAACTAAAGAGACTAAAAAGCATAAATTAACTAAAATAAAGAACAAAAACAGAAAAATTACCAAATTGGAGAAACAATTGAAGACTTGAATTGAATTGAGAATCAATGTTATGAACAAAACCCTAATTTCCCTAAATTAATTTGAGAGAGAAAAGTGGTTAATTCTAAAACCTAAGAGAGTAATTCTAAATTATGAAAAGCATAAGTTGTTTTGCCTAGAAAGTCGTGCCTAATATCCCCAAAGTTGGGCTTACAAAGCCTAAGTACGAAGAAACTAAAAGAAAAATAAAAAGTCGGGAAAATCGTCTGATGCGGGCGCATAGGAGGTTTATGCGCCCGCATCAGACCTCCAGAGTGCCTTCTAAGTCTGCAAAGTTTATTAAATGCGCCCGCATCGTATATTTGTGCGCCCGCATAATGACCTCAGAAGTCATTTACTTTTCTTTTCTTCTTATTTCTTCATGAGTTCTTTAAGACTTGTTTTAATACTTCTTGGCACGCATTTCCATGCATCTTCACTCTTATCCCGCCTAAGCTTTCTGGCTTCATTCCGAGCCTCGGTTTCCGTGCCTGAAATTACAAAACATACCAAAACCGAGCATAACAACCGCAAATGATAAAAATCAAACTAAAAAGCTCTAAAATTGCCGGAAATCAACCAAACTTAGCGAGACACTTCAAATTAGCTAAAGAACATCAAATGAGCTAAAATAAAGTCATAATAACAACCACTAGGCATAAAATTGACTCGAAACAAGGGGAAAAACTCTATAAAAACCGCACATATCACCCACCTAACCCAAACGATTCATCATTTCTTTGTACAAAGCCATTGCAAATAATATGATCTCTTACATCATTCGACCGTACCAATATCGATGATGACATGTACAACATGGGAAACTAATTTGGTTTCCTTGAGAACTTGTAGTGAAGGCTTTATCAATGTATTCATCAGCTCCTTGTTCATATACATGACTCCATCTAGGGAACTCCCATCAACCCTTATTTCCCTTATCCATCTACGAAATACACTATTGTTAAGTGTTAATGTTATAGAGTGAAAGTTAAAAATTAAAGTAAAAAAGTAAAAGGCAAATTAAAGGAATACAATAATATTGTAATGGGATTCTAATATGACTATGAGGCTCTTGTTTTGAGTTTTCTTACTCCACCTTACATTTTCATTTTACAGGAAGCAAGTGCTCTATAACAGTGCCATTGCATCTGTTTTGGTCGTTGATATGTAGAATTTAAAAACATAAAGTTACAACACTAGCACTCACAATTCTAAACTTGAAATAAAAGCTCATCCTTACAGTTAAAAACAAAGTCCAATGTCACCATTTAACAGTGCATGATTGACATTGAACAATTCCTATCATTGAAAGGTAAAACCATTGAAGAAGGAAGAAACATATAATAAGTAGCAACTCATTCAAAACACGTGTTCAAACCTCTGAATGGTTCTATACTGAAACAAATTGAAGAAAAGTCCTCAACATGAGCTCATGCATGAAGAAGTCGAACAACAGCAAAAATTATGAGAACTTAGTTACTTGAACATTTCTATTTAATGAGAAGCATTTAAAAAGCATTGATTAATCATCTCAGATTGGACAAGATGATTCTGTCAACTATAATTATTCCTATTCTTTAACAAGCAGGAAAAGTCTAATGACAATCATATGAAGAATATTACAAAAAATACAAGGAGCAACACAAAGAATTCCTGAATTCAATATATATCCGTAGAAACCATAATGGCATAATCATAGCTGAGGATCCAATAACACTTAACAACTATATAGTGTTTTATACCTCTGTCCTGAGCCTGAATGGTGTCAGGGATGCAACTTGATGCTGTTGCTTTTTTCTGTGGTTACGTTCCTTTTGCCAACAGTCTCTGAAGAAATTGAGCCCTGAAAAGAAAATGAAAAACGATGTAGTAGAGTAATGTCACCAAAAGAAACCATTGGTAAGACATGATTGAATAGAGTAAGCAATAAAGCAAGCCAACAAAGATAATTATTATGCAATGCATACTTACTACTCAACCCTTGAGGATATACATCAAAAATAATGAAGCGTAGTAGTAGTAATGTTGGACTAATGATGAAAAAAGTTAAATTAGGACAAACTTTATAATAATTAGAGTATAGAATTGCATAAAATCCTATCAAAAAGGCCCATAACCAATAATGTATGTAAACACACAAAATATAAGTCAATGCCGTATTCAAATTGACAAGACTTTTGGTATAATGTTTTGGAATAAGTACTCCATAATTTTTAGAGAGCAATTCAAAACCATTATAAATTTAACTATTATAAAGAGAAGCGATGCTCTGTAGTTACAGGTAGAAGGATATCTTCTACTTTTGGTTTAAGCTTAAGTCTACTACTAAAGATGCTCTGCCGTAAAATGCCTCCTTCTACTAATGCCCATCTTGCAAAATTTTCAGTCTAACCGTGAAATTGAGACTAAAATTGAGGTTGAACAATAAAATCGAAATGGCAATTGGGGTGGAGTATTGAAATCAAAAATGAATTTGGGGTTTAGTATTGAAATCTAACGTGAAAATTGGGGTGAAGAATTTTATATCGAATGTGAAATTGGGGTACATTGAGATTGCAATTGAGTGGGTATTGAGGATTTGTGGGTTTTTCCAAATTTTCAGAGTGGTGTTGTGTTGCTTGCTGAAAATTTACAAACATACTGAATTCAGACTGAAAATTTACAAAAAATTCAGACTAACACCAATACAGTACAACACCAAAACGAATTGCATGTTGAATATTTACCAAGATTTACACTATACAGGAATCAAATTGCAAGCTAAACCAAAAAAAAAATTACCTTGAATTGAATTTTGCCTTTCAATACTGAACTGAAATTCAGATGTGGCACTTTCAGACTAGAAGAGGCTGCAGACGTAAATACTGGCACGAATACGCGAAGATAGAATAATAGGCTTTGCCAACATTTAGTTCACGAAGTTCTGCTTTCGGAGTTCGAGCGTATCCCCCTGTCGTCTATGTTGGATCTTCGATCCTCAAACTATTAGTTCTAGCTGCTATTAGTTATAGAAAGGGCTATTGCTAAGACTAAAGAGACGGAGTCCCTCAGTAACACAATTTTCGCAATTGAACTTAATTGAATTTCTCAATTAAAATTCGTAACTAAATTCGTAATTTCAGATTGAGTGATTGAAATTCGTATTTTGAGAGATTAAAAATTCGTATTTTGAGAGATTGAACTATTGAGTTTGAGAGATTGAGCTTCAGATTTTGAGAGTGGTATGAGAGCTTCTTGAGAGTGGAATGAGAGTTGTTTGGGTTGAGTTAGGCGCGCAGGCTGCTTTAGGGTTTTACAATTTAACTTGCAACGGTGAATAACTAATTAGCAATGGTTTAGTGCCTAACCGTTGCAATAGGTTATAAACATGTGTATTTACATAGCCGTTGCTACCCCTAAAGTAGTCTATTGCAACATGTTTTATGGTAACCGTTGCAAAAGAAGTAAAAACAACAGTAATTGTTGCTAAAAGGGTTGCAAAAAGTTAAACCATTGCTAAAACCGTCGCAATAGTTGTAACCACTGCCAAAGAGGGTTACAATTTCTCTTTTATGTAGTAGTGCAGTTAATCACGTAAAGTGTAAAAGGAGTTGTATGGAATAGTGATCTATCACCTAAAGTAACTCTTGGAACGTATATACCTTGAGTATGAACAATGGGGGAAGTTGTATGGAATAGAGATCTATGACTTCTATTTGGAGTACAAGCTAAGACGTTGTACTCTTTTATATTTTTGATGCACTGGAATTTCGTCACTTTATGTGACATAGGTAATACCTTGTTGGAGTTGTTCCCAATTTGGTGCCCCATAGGGTGATTGTTCAAGGAAAGGAAACTTGTTCGATGTGGAATCCAAAGTCTAAATATAATAATTAATTTGTTGAGTCTATGCACAGGTGAAGAGTTGCCAAAGTTAAGATGTGTGTATGTTTTAATTTATGTTGTTTTGTTGCATAGTCTTTAGTAGTTATGTACTCAGCTTTGTTGACTGTTTATTTTATGTGCATGGCTTTGTCTTGGACTCTTCCCTACAATGAACCACTTGTTGGTGTATAGTTGTCTAGAATAAGAAAAGTTACAGGTACAAGTGGGTATATGTCAATAATGTTAGGCTGGACTGGGAGCACTTGCTGTGTAGTTTGTAGTTTCAGTTTTTGTAAAAGCGGGCTATACGCATAAGAAAATTAAGACCATCATCAACATATCCAATATTCAACTCCAACATCAAACCAATTATTATGAAATTCACATCATTCCATGAAGCTTTACAATTCAACAACACCAAGAATCACAAGCTTTTCTTTCGTTTCAACATTTTTTCACTTTTTTTTTCTCTTCTTTTTCATTTTTTTTTCATTTTTTTCAACTTTCAATATTTAACAAACTTAGGCTCACGACTCTTAATGATATGTCATGGACAAAATCATCACACATACATAACCAGGCTAAGCGATATAATTTTCTCAATTTTTCATTGTAAACAAGCCTAGACATTGGTATGCAGAGCCTTATTGTGAAACCTATAATTAAACTTTAACAACACACATTCCAACATTTCCAACATCCTCCAAAACTTCATCAAATACACAATAAAAACATAAAAACTCCACAACCCCAAGCCAAGCTTGGGCATAAAACGATAAGTAAAACATGGCCAAAAAGGGTTGTAATGTAGTTAAAATGCAAATGAAGGGTAAAAAGCTCAAAATAAGAATCAAGGGAAGATTTATGAAGGAATGCCTAAAATCTGAAAGCTCCTAAAAGAAATGAATGCCTTTTATCATTCGCGACATGAAAACACACCAAAGCCAAGCTACGAGAGTCAAAAGCCAAAACACAGATCATTTGCATTTGCATTCTTTATTGAGAGCGCTCTCCCTTAATCCACAGTAATTTTCATGCTAGACTACAGTGAGAGCGCTTACTGTGTAATTTGTAGTTTCAGTTTTATTGCTTATGAAGTTCTAACGTTTGCATTTGCATTTTTTATTGGGGATTAAGGGTGAGCTTCATCGTTTTATGCTCGATTATATGTGTGGAGTGACATCGAGTGAGCTACTCTAGTCATCGACTTATATTTCTTAAAAAGAGTCAAACTACTATTTTTCACATCAATAACAGCACCTGCAGTGTGTAAGAATGGCCTACCAAGTATAATTGGGACATGAGCATCCTCATCCATAACTAACACAACACAATCAATAGGAATAAAGAATTTCCCGACTCTCACCGGGACATCCTCTAAAATACTTTTAGGGTACTTCACTGTCCTGTCTGCTATCTGCAAAGTAATGTTAGTAACCTTTAAAGCACCCATATCAAGTTTTTTGCAAATAGATAAAGGCATGACACTAACACTGGCCCCTAAATCACATAAAGCTTTATCAATAAATAATGGGCCAATGTTACAAGGAATAGAAAAGCTTCCCAGGTCTTTCAACTTAGGTGGTGACTTGTTTTGCGAAATGGCACTGCACTCCTCCGTGAGTGCTACGGTCTCCACCACATTCAACTCACGTTTCCTGCTCAAAATATCTTTCTAAAATTTAATGTAAGTAGGAATTGGAGTTATCAAATCAGTAAATGAAACACTAACCTACAAATTCTTCACAATATCTAAAAATTTACTGAAATGATTATCATTCTTACTCCTAGTCACTCTGTTCGGAAAGGGCAACCTAACCTGTGACCTCGGGATCGTATCAATCGATGTGTCATCTACCTTCTCCTGAGGTGCTTCAGTTTCCTTAGCTGGAACTGTCTCTAAATCTTCAATCACCACATCACTGGTCTTCTTAGCTCCACCTCCAACATCAGAATTAACATCATCAGTAGGCATTTTCGGGCCCTCATAAGCAGTTCCACTCCTCAAAGTAATGGCATTGACATGGTCCCTCGGGGGATTCTATGATGCCTGTGATACTGGAAGTGTATGTTGTGATGGAAGGTGGCCTGGTTGCCTTTGAGCAGTTGATTTTGCAATCTGAGCTATCTGAGTCTCCAGGTGCTTGTTGTGAGCCTGCATTGCCTCCATATTTTTCTGCATCTGCAACATCATATTCTTCAGCTCTGAAATTTCACCACTACGTTGAGCTGGCAATGGTGGTGCTGATAGTGGTGGCCTGCTGAAACCTGGTGGGTTTGGTGGTACATATCTCTGCATTTGCTGGGGTGCCTGCTGAGATTATATAGCTTGTTGAGGATTTTGTACATTGCTATTGTTCTTGTAGGAAAAGTATGGATGATCCTTCCATCCTGGATTACATGTATTGGAAAATGGATTGTTCTTGTAGGCTTGAAAGGCACACACTTTCTCTACTGAACTGGTACATGACTGCGCAATATGACCGAATGAACCACAGGAATCATAGAAAGGGTCAGTGCATCCCGAAAGTGCAACTACAGGTGATGGTGGAGGAGCTGTAGTACCAATCTTATTAAGCTTCTGACTTGTGGCATTGATCTGTGCAGCTAAACTCTCATACTTATCATCAACTTCATGTTTTCCACCCTTATTGGAATGGCCTCTAAGGTTGCCAAACTATGAATTATGAGTAGCAATTTCATCAATCAGTTCATATGCAGCATTGACCTCTTGGTTCATGAATCGACCATTAGCAGCAGAATCTAACAAAGCTCTACTCTCATTACCCAAACCATTGTAGAATTACTGAACCAAAAACCACTTCTCAAGCCCATGATGAGGACACATTCTCAATAACTCCTTGAACCGTTCCCAAGCATCATAAAATGACTCATCTGTTTCCTGTTTGAAATTAGTAATTTGGCTCCTCAATAAAGCAGTTATCTGTGGTGGATAGTACTTCCTCTGAAAAGCAAGAGCCAAGTCCTCCCAACAAGTAATTGTAGCCTTATTATGATCATTCAACCAGGTTCTAGCCTTGTCCTTCAACGAAAACGGGAACATTCTTAGAAACGTTCATTTGCTTGAGAGTATCACAATATTGAAGGAAATTCTGCAACTGTGAATTCGGATCCTCCTTCAATGTCCCAGAAAACTGATTTCGTTCAACCATATTCACAAGGGCCGATTTCAGTTCAAAATTAGCAGCATTAGTATCGGGTACTGAATAACCTCCAGCCATAGACTCCGTACTAGGCAAGGAATAGTCTCTCAATGAATGGGCCACAGGTGGCGGTGGTGGTCCTCTACCCTGTCCTTCTCCTTCGGCAGCCATTTCGACCTCTGAATACCCTTTAAACAACGGGTTGAAGGTGAACTCGAAAAACTAAGACAAATCAAAAACAGTTTCCTCCACGGATTGGGGAAGAAAAATTTAGCGTCTACTACGTCTCAACCGCTTCAAAAATACTTGCTCGGGCTCAGGGAAAATGAAAATGCAGGCTCGTGGTCAGGTTGCATAAACCTATAAACCTGCACAATATGCAACTCCGAACAATAATGAGAAACTGCCTCAAAGAACCAAAAAGTTCTTTGAGACTGAGAAAAATAAAAAGGAAATAGTATAAACCCGACTAATAGAATTAAAAATTGCCTCCCCGGCAACTGCGCCGAAATTTGATGAGGCTATCGCACACCTATCAAAAATAAACCTAACCACTCTAACTAATATAGCTAGGGAAGTAGGGATCGAATCCACAGGGAAGCAATTAAAACTATTAGTTCTAAAAAGTTTAGACTGTGTAAAGAGCCTTTGAGTGACAATTGTGATCAAGAAATTAACTAGAATAAGAGCTAAATTGATTAAGGAATTTAATTAATGACTAAACCTAGGACATCGGTTCACCATAGATTAACAAATGAATTGCACACAAATAATTAATTAGATTATCAATTTCCTTGAATTAAGGTCCACTAATTCTCTCGAATCTAGTCCCCTTCAAAACTCCTCTAATGGCTCTCGCTCACTTAGACTCGTTTTGCCTATTGTCCTTATGATCTAATTGTGGTAATCTTACCTCTCGGCATCGATTTCAACAATATCAAACTAACAATTAAACCTGGCCANCTAAACCTGGCCAGTATTTAATTGAAAGCAATAACAATTGACAACAGGAATTCAAATACATTAATAGTTAAACAAATATTTATGAGCAAAACATCACCAATCAATCCATGGAACCCCTATTCCTAGAAAAGAAACTACTCACTCATAATTGAAAGGACAAAAACTAAATCGATAAAAGCAATTAAAATCCTAAACATGATTAAACTAAACAACCCAACAATAATCAAGAATTTAATTCTAAGCATAAAACTATTAAAACTAAGAACATAAATTAAAAATAATANTAAACTAATAAAAAACATTAATAAAGAACAAGAATTGAGATTGACATAAAACCTGAATATTATTGATTAAATGATTGACAAGAATTTCACACTTAGAGAGAATTTTAGAATAAACTAGGGTTTGTAAAAGTAAAAAGGCGTCCTTAACTAATTAGGAGTACAAAGCATTAAGTACTAAACCTAATACAAGGAAAAACACGCGAAAAACAACTTTCGGAGCCACCCGCCCGGAGGGGTCTGGGCGTGTAGCTCGTACCTGGGCGGATGGCTTCAACCCGGGCATGTGGCTTCGCCTTGGCTCGTTTCTCGGTTTTTGCTCGTTCTTCCTTAATTACTTCTTTAATTCTTCGTTTCAGCACTTCTAATCTTCAGACAAGCTTCCCAAATGACTTCAACTCTTCATTAACTTCTTCAAGTGTTTCAAAAGGCTCGGAAAACAACGATAAACCATCGATTTCTGTAAAATCTAATAAAAAGTAAAAACAAACACTTGAAATAGCAAAAGTTAGTAGAAATGGCTCAAAAGAGCCGTATTAGAGCTAAAAATCAATCGGGATCAGGGGTAAAATACATATAAAATATCAACTTATCAATAATCATGTCAATTCTCTAATAAAGTATTAAAATCACATAATCATGTAAACTAAATCTTTTGTGGAACTCATGATGATGATTTGGATGTCGTTGGCCTCATTCGAAGTACCTTTCATGCAAGTCGACGACGCTTTAGAACCGAGAGCTTGAAGAACCTTAGTTGATGAATAATACTAATATTAAGTATTTGGCACAGTTTCCGAAGTAGGGCAAAAAAACCGAGAGAAGTTTAGAGAGAAAGAGACGAGTAGAGAGAGAGGGAGAGAAGTTGAGAAGATGTGAAGATGTTGAGGTTGAAGTTGTGAATGAAGGTCGGAGGAGGAGGGTTTTCATAGTATTGGAAGTGACGTACGCAAGCGCCAGGGTGCCGAAGAGCGCTAAAACGCTTAGCAGCTAGCGCCAGGACGCACAACGAGCGCCAGGACGCCCACTAAGCGTTCTGGCTCATGGCCTTTGGGCGCCTGGGCGCTGGATGGGCGTTTGGGCACACTGCCTGCGCTATGGCGCTCAAGTCCATAATTTTCCATTTTTACGCGGAGGATCTCCGATGCTTCCTTATATCGCATATTTACTTCCATAAACTATTATTACGACAATATATGAAATTTATTTCTATAAAACTATTTATATACTTCCATAACCTAGAGTTGCCATAAACCGAATAAACCTTTCTAGAAGGTTCGTCGAATTCAGTCACATTCATACGCTTAAATTAATTTATTTTATTTTCGAAAATGAATTTAAAATTAATGAAGTGGAAATAAAATGAAAATTATAAATTGAAATTATAAAATTATTTTAAGCGTAATTCAATTGTCATAACTCATCATCGTTAACCCTTTCCGACAACGGTTTTATTTAATTATTTATTTATTTTCTAGCACTCGACTTTCAAAAATCGGACATATTTGCGACGTGGTACACGATAATCATTAGGCGTTAGGTGCAACCGAAAATAGGTGTCTACAAACCCTACAACATGTTTCTACTTAATATTAATTTTAATTAAAAATCAAATAATTAATTAGTCAATGTTTCATGATTTTGATTTAGAACATGTCAATTAACTAAAAAAAACATTTAAATCACATAATCATGCAAAACTAACTCTTTTGAAGAACTCAAGCTTATGATTTCAATGATGTTGGCCATATTCAAAGTATATTTTGTGCAATTGTCGACAACTTCATATATTCGAAAGCTTGAAGAATTTTAATAAATAATAATAGTTGTAATAATAAAAATAAAAATAATAATAATAATGTTAATGATGATGATGGCGATGATGATAATGATAATGATAATGATAATGATACTGCTACTGCTACTGCTACTACTACTACTACTACTACTTCTACTACTACCACTACTCCTACTGCTGCTACTACTACTACTACTACAACTCCTACTACTAATAATAATGATAGTAATAATAATAATCATAACAACAATAATAATAACAACAACAACAACAATAATAATAATAATAATAATAATAATAATAATAATAATAATAATAATAATAATAATAATAATAATAATAATAATAATAATAATAATAATAATAATAACAAAAACAACAAAAACAACAACAACAACAACAACAATAACAATAATAGAGGTTGGTCGTCTCTACAGACTCAGTCATAGTATTTTGTACCTGCAAAAAAAATGTTATTTTACCTGCACCGGATTAACATTTCCCTTAGAAAGTGCTACGTTTCTCGAGGATGAGAGTATCCTTCAGTTGTTGTTTGACCATATAGGAGATTCTAGGAAGGCGTCTGTACAATCCGGAGATTTGGGAAATTAAGGTCGAGGATGATCGTCTAACAATATAAACATTTCCACTTTAGACTTAGTTCAACCGTAGGGAAACGTGATGATAATATTTTCCAGAGATATAATGTTGTCGATAGTTTATTTGTCGTTATTGACTTTCTTGACCAGATTTGACTTTCAAGGGCTTTTTTGGTAATTTTCAACCGATCCGTCTTTTGGTGGCATTTTATTAATTTTGACCCGATTAGGCTTTCGGGGGAGTTTTAGTAATTTTGATGAGGAAATTTGGCTAATGGCGGCGGAGAGCGTTAGAACATGCAAAGCAAATCTTACTCAAAAATCGAAATCGAAGCCCCCCAAGTGCAAAGTGGGCCCCACAAGGGTACCTAAAAATCGCCCAAGCTGCGCCCTAGTGCGCAGCTTGGGTGCTATAGCACAGCGCCGGCGCCTAGGTGCTCGACGTGGTGCCCCTTGACTCCCTATTGGTCCATGTCATCATCAATTTCAAATATTGTTGCTTACTTGTGTTTTTGTCCATGTATTGTTACACTTCACACCTTCTTCTTGCTTTCTTCTTCTAAGCCATGAGTCGGAGGATAGTCCATGTTATGAGAATGAGAATCCAAATCCAGTAATCCCAGTTTATGTGGACTTAGTGACGAAGAAGAAGAAAGTGAACTTGATCCCGAAGAAGACATGGATGACGATGTTGAGGAAGATTTGGAAGACGATGTTGAAAAAGATCACTAGTTCATACCTGAGAATATGTGGTGTCTAAGGAAAAGCAGGTTAATGTTAATGTTTTGAAGTTTTGTTATGAATATGAGTTTAGTTTAGATTAATATTGTCTAGTATTGTTGATGTTTGGGATGTTGGACATCTTAGATTGTTATTTTCTTTGTGAATAAGTGGTAGTAAGCCATAAGGAATTTTTAGGAAACTAAGCATTTAAGAACCATTATTAAAATAAAGGAATAACTGAGCCAATTTTATTTTTGAAATGATGTCTCAAATAGAGCAAAACCAAAGGAATTTTTTTTTCTTATGTGCTTTATTATATTGGATAGTTTTGTAAACAATCAAAATTAAGTGAATCATTCGCTCTAAAAGAATGGAAATTTCTTTTGTGAGACGAAGTGAGAAAATGTTTTTATGTTATGTTATAAGTTTTTGTTGTTCTAACATAGAGTTCGACATAGTTTAATATAAAGGTCTTTTCCCTCTACAAGAAAATAAGATGACTGAACGTAACAACAATCAGCTGAATGATGTGGTGAGGCAGTTAGCTACTGTAGCTGAACAGTAGCTGATACAAGAAGTGGTAATGAAGGCGACCCCATTGGGGAACTTTTCAAGAAAATTGCTCAAAGTAAGCCGCCTGCTTACCAAGGAGAACCTAATCCAACTGTTTAGAGGGATGGCTGAGAGAGTTTAACAAGCTGTTTGGGGCAGTTAAGTGTCTAGAGGAGTTTAAGGTAAACCATGCAGTTTACTATTTGAGAGGAGAAGGTAATCTTTGATGGTCATAGAATGAAGCTGTGATTAGGGCTTTGCCAAGGTTCAATGGGTTTAATTGGGCTGTGTTTCAAGAGTAGATTCGCAACTAGTTCTACCCTGTGTTCCTTTAAAAGCAAAAGGAAGATGAGTTTCTAGAGCTTAAGATGGGGAGTATGTGAATTACTAAGTATTACTCGAAGTTTATAGAATTTTCTGGGATTGCTAAGGAGCTTTTGGCAACAGAGAAGGTGAAGGCTAGTCGTTTTGAGAGAGGGTTGCCCATAGACATCCATTTGAAACTAGCCGGGCAAGTCTTTGAGTCTTTGGATGAGTTGTATGGTAGAGCTGCACATTTGTATGCCTTAGACTGGAAGAAGGAGATGCTGAAAGGAGATGAGATGAAGGAGAAAAGAATGGTGGAGGAAACTTTACCAACAAGGGAGTCATGGTGGATTTAAGAAGCCTTGTTTCAACAACAACTTTTAGGGAAGTAAGGGAAACTTTGGGAAGCTAGCTAATGGAAGTGGGAATAGGGTACAGACGGCTAATCAAGGTGGTCGTGTGTACTTCTGCAAGAAATGTCCTAACAATCACCCAGGCAACGTCTGTGCTGGGAACCCGGTGACTTATCGTTTGTGCAACAAGCTTTGACACCGTGAATATGAGTGTTTCTCTAAGGGCAACAGAAAGGAAGGAAAGGGTCTCAATTCAAAGGGAACTCAACTGGAGGTCAGCAGAAGGGTTTCTAAGGAAATATGAGAAGAAAAGCAATGCAACAAGCCGGGAATAGGAATGGAAGTTTAAATGGAGGAGGTCAGGCTAAGGCTTAGAATATTGGGAAGCTGAATGTGATGGCTTGAAGTGAAGCGGATGCTAGTAAGGATGTGATTGCTTGTACTTTCTCTATTCCCTCTCTTCTTGTTAAAGTTTTGTTTAATTCTGGTACAACATATTCTTTTGCATCCACTAAGTTTTTGGAAAAGTTAATGCCTGTTTTGGGAAAAGATGATACAATAGATATGTCAATAGATATAATAATAATAATAATAATAATAATAATAATAATAATAATAATAATAATAATAATAATAATAATAATAATAATAATAATAACAATAATAACAATAATAATAATAATAACAATAATAATAATAATAATAATAATAATAATAATAATAATAATAATAATAATAAAATTTAAATAAATAAATATTTTTATTATTACTAATAACTATTTTTATACATACTCAAAACTACAAAGCTTGTACATATATTCTAGTGTATACTTGTACGTATCTTCTATTCTTAGATCGTGTCGACTACCACAAAACACAATATATCTCTAAACTATGTAACACAAAGCTTTTGTCCCATTTGGGCATCATCCCTCTTCGCCAAATCACATTCTCTGAAAAAGCATTGACACTTCTCTACTCTAAATCAGGATCAGCACTTCTCTGAAGATCTGTAACCACTTTGTCGCATTCCTACTATTATTCATTTTGCACATCTCCGAACATATGTAGAAGTACTGTAACAAGTTAACTTAAAAAATTTATAGCTGAACAAGCAGGACTCATGAAAACAAACAATACCATATCGAGAATTCAATACCCTACAAACACTGCGTAACAAAAACCATGTAACGAAGTTGTAAATGCATTATTAAACGTTGGCTTCTTCAATGTCTACACTAGTGTTGCTCTATTTTATTTGGTCGTCTTTATGATGATACTAACAATGCTGCAGATGGAACGAAGAGGACTAGTTCGGTTGTTATTGAAGACCTTGAGGAAACAGCTGTAGAAAAGGAGAATGAAGTCTCAAAGGAGAATGAAGCACCAAAAAGGCAAGCTCCAGCAGCGGATTCAGTTACTAATACAATACCTCCCTCAAAGGTATCCTTAACCTTTCCAAATAGGGTAACTAGGAGTAAGAACGATAATCACGTTCAAAAATTTCTTGAAATAGTTAAGAATTTGCAAATATTGTGCCTTTCACTTATGTAATTACTCAAGTTCCTACTTACACTAAATTTTTGAAAGATATTTTGAGTAGGAAACGTGAGTTGAATGTAATAGAGACAGTTGCACTCACCGAGGAGTGCAGTGCCTTTCAATTCCATGTAATATAGGTCCTTTGTTTATNAATTTAAATAAATAAATATTTTTATTATTACTAATAACTATTTTTATACATACTCAAAACTACAAAGCTTGTACATATATTCTAGTGTATACTTGTACGTATCTTCTATTCTTAGATCGTGTCGACTACCACAAAACACAATATATCTCTAAACTATGTAACACAAAGCTTTTGTCCCATTTGGGCATCATCCCTCTTCGCCAAATCACATTCTCTGAAAAAGCATTGACACTTCTCTACTCTAAATCAGGATCAGCACTTCTCTGAAGATCTGTAACCACTTTGTCGCATTCCTACTATTATTCATTTTGCACATCTCCGAACATATGTAGAAGTACTGTAACAAGTTAACTTAAAAAATTTATAGCTGAACAAGCAGGACTCATGAAAACAAACAATACCATATCGAGAATTCAATACCCTACAAACACTGCGTAACAAAAACCATGTAACGAAGTTGTAAATGCATTATTAAACGTTGGCTTCTTCAATGTCTACACTAGTGTTGCTCTATTTTATTTGGTCGTCTTTATGATGATACTAACAATGCTGCAGATGGAACGAAGAGGACTAGTTCGGTTGTTATTGAAGACCTTGAGGAAACAGCTGTAGAAAAGGAGAATGAAGTCTCAAAGGAGAATGAAGCACCAAAAAGGCAAGCTCCAGCAGCGGATTCAGTTACTAATACAATACCTCCCTCAAAGGTATCCTTAACCTTTCCAAATAGGGTAACTAGGAGTAAGAACGATAATCACGTTCAAAAATTTCTTGAAATAGTTAAGAATTTGCAAATATTGTGCCTTTCACTTATGTAATTACTCAAGTTCCTACTTACACTAAATTTTTGAAAGATATTTTGAGTAGGAAACGTGAGTTGAATGTAATAGAGACAGTTGCACTCACCGAGGAGTGCAGTGCCTTTCAATTCCATGTAATATAGGTCCTTTGTTTATTGATAAGGCTCTATTCGATTTAGGAGCCAGTGTTAGTGTTATGCCCTTATCAATTTGCAAGAAGCTTGACATGGGAGAGCTAAAATTTACTAATGCTACTTTGCAGATTGCGGATAGGACTGTAAAATATCCTATGGGTGTTCTAGAAGATGTGCCTGTTAGAGTAGGAAAATTCTTTATTCCAGTTGACTTTGTTGTTCTAGATATTAATGAGGATGCACACATCCCTATCATTCTTGGTAGACCTTTCTTACATATTGCAGGTGCCGTCATTAATGTTAAAAATGGAAGTTTAACCCTTTCTGTAGGGGATGATAAAGTAACATTTAATCTTAATAATGCAATGAAAAACCCCATGATGGAGCAGTCATGTTACAGGATCGATATTATTAATGAGATTGTTTTTGATGACATGCCTCGATCCCTTACAAAGAATCCTCAAGAGGCTCTTTTATGTTTGGATGCTGATGTAGGTGAAGGAGATTCGGAAATTGATGCCGTAGGCCATGAATTGAACAGTGAGAAGATGACCCTAGAGGAAAGACAAAGGTACCAATCATTTCTTCAACAATCATATGCTTTTCTAGATGATGATGAGATGTATGCAGTCATAGTTAGTTCTAAACTTACTGATAGTCAACTTGAAAGGTTATTAGTTGTGCTTAAAACTCATAAAAAGGTTATTGGTTATACACTTGATTTGATGATCTGACTGGAATAAGTCCTGTTAACCCTAACATGCAGGAAGTGGTGAAGAAAGAGGTTCTTAAACTTCTTGATGCAGGTATTATTTATGTTGTGCTTGATTCTCAATGGGTAAGTCCAGTGCAGGTAGTTCCTAAGAAGGGAGGAACAACTGTTGTGCGTAATGATAAAAATGAGTTTATTCCTATTAGAGTGGTTACAGGTTGGCGAATGTGCATTGACTATCGAAAATTAAATCTTGCCACTAAAAAGGATCATTTCTCTCTCCCTTTTATTGATCAAATGTTAGAAAGGCTAGCAACAAACAAATATTTCTGTTATCTAGATGGTTACACTGGTTTCTTTCAAATACCCATTTACCCTGATGATCAATCAAAAACAACATTTACATGTCTTTATGGTATGTTTGCTTACCATAGAATGCCCTTTGGTATATGTAATGCTCCTGCTACCTTTCAGCGATGTATGATGGCCATTTTTTTAGTTCATAGAGTCTAGTATGGAAGTCTTTATGGATGATTTTAGTGTCTATGGTACTGATTTTGATTCATGTTTGGCTAATTTGACTAAAGTGCTTAAAAGATGTTAACAGGTGAATTTGGTCCTCAATTGGGAGAAATGTCACTTTATGGTGACAGAAGGAGTTGTCCAAGGACATCTAGTCTATGAAAAAGGTATAAATTTTAATTTATTGAACAATTACCTCCACCAGTAAGTGTAAAAGGTGTAAGAAGTTTCCAAGGTCATGCAGGGTTTTACCGCCGATTCATTAAAGATTTTTTCTAAAATTGGTAAATCCTTAACTCAATTGCTATTAAAAGATACTGAGTTTATATTCACCGATGAATGCCTTGAATCCACTAATTTGATCAAACAAGCACTTATCTCAGCACCTATTATTCAATCACCTGATTGGGAATTACCTTTTGAAATTATGTGTGATGCTAGTGACTATGTTGTAGGTGCCGTGTTAGGTTAAAGGAAAGATAAGATTTTGCATGCTATTTACTATGCTAGTAAGACTTTGGATCCAGTTCAAATTAACTATTCCACAAGTGAAAAGAATTGCTTGCTATAATGTATGCTTGGGATAAATTTCGCTCTTATCTTACAAGATCTAAAGTTATCATATATACTGACCATGCAACTTTAAAGTACTTTCTTGGGAAGAAAGAAGCAAAACCGAGGCTCATCAGGTGGATATTGCTCCTTCAGAAGTTTGTTCTAGAAATACGTGATAAGAAAGGTGCAGAAAATGTGGTCGCTAATCACCAATCTAGGATTCGGTATGATAATGGGGAGATCTCAACCCCTATTGACGACTCTTTTCCTGTTGATCACCTCTTAGCTGTGATTTCTAATACTCCATGGTTCTCGGTTATGCTAATTATGTAGTTGGAGGAGTTTTACCTCCTGATCTTACTTATCAGCAACGGAAAAAGTTTTTACATGATGTTAGGTGTTATTTTTTGGATGACCTTAACTTGTTTTTTGAGTGTGCAGATGGCTTATATCACAGGTGTGTACCAGATTGGGATGTCTATGAAGTTCTTCATCATTGCCACTCTTCACCCTACGGAGGACATGCCGGGCCAACTAAAACGATGTTTAACGTATTACAATCAGGTTTTTTTTCGCGTAAAATACTCAAGGATGCTAGATATTTTGTCATGTGTTGTGATTCATGCCAACAAAAAGGCATGAAATGCGTCAAACAGGTTCTTAGAAGTTGAAATTTTCGATGTTTGGGGCATTGATTATATGGGTCCCTTTGCTTCTTCTAATGGTAATCGTTTTATATTAGTCGTTGTGGATTATGTTTCTAAGTGGGTGGAAGCAATTGCTTCTCCCCACGGTGATGCTAACACTATTTTGAGACTGTTTAAGCAAGTCATTTTTCCTAGGTTTGGAGTCCCTAGAGCTATCATTAGTGATGGGGGAACTCACTATCATGAGAAAAGGTTGGATAAGCTGCTAGAGAAGTATGGTCTTTACCACAGAACGGGATTAGCATATCATCCACAAACCAGTAGTAAAGTCGAGGTTTCAAACCGAGAAATCAAGTACATTCTAGAGAAGACAATTGCGAAATCAAGAAAAGATTGGAGTAGTAAGCTTCATGATGCTTTATGGGCATACAGAACAGCTTTTAAGACTCCAATTGGTACTTACCCATATAGATTGGTTTATGGAAAAACGTGCCATTTCCCAGTAGAGCTTGAATACAAAGCTTATTCGGCAATCAAAGAATTAAACATGGATACAAAGCTTGTGGGAGAAAAACGATTACTACAGTTGAATGAATTGGATGAATTTCGGCTAGGAGCATATGATAGTGTTAAAATCTACAAAGAAAAGACGAAAAGATGGCACGACAAACGAATGATGAAAAGGGAGTTTCAAGTCGGCGATCAGGTTCTATTGTTTAACTCAAGACTTCGGTTATTCCCTAGAAAGTTGAAATATAGATGGATTAGTCGCTTTACAATGATAAATGTGAGCAAATTTTGCTATTTTGAAGTTCAAAGTGAAAAAGGCAAAGTATTCAACGTTAACGGTAAAAGGTTGAAGCCATACTATGAAGGAGATGTCATCGGTTATGTTGAAGTCATCCAACTCGATGATCCTAAAACACCTTGATCACTAATGCAGTCATAGTCAAACTAGTGACCTTAAAGGAGCGCTTCTCGGGAGGCAACCCGAGCTTTCTATCTTTTTCTTTCTCGTTTTTCGTGTTTTTGTGTGTTTTCGGTTTCTTTCGTAATTTAGTTTAGCTTAGTTTAGTCTTTATTTTAATTTTTGAAGCCTAGATAAGAGTCTAAGTGTTTCATGCCTAATTGGGGTAATTAAGGAGAGATTAACAGTTAAAATGTGCTTAAGTTTAATTAATAATAATAATTTATAACATAATTAGTTAATTAGGGAGAAAAGAAAAAAATTAGCAAAACAGCACTACAGAGGTTAGATACGAGCGCAGCGCTCAAATACTACACTCCTTTATGCACCCACATTTAAAACTGAGAGTTTCTATTTTTCTGTAGACAGGACCTGCGGACGCAGCCCTCAAATGGGATTTGTTCCCGGCGGGCGGAGGTTGCCCCTGCGGTCACCAGTCTTTCTTTTTCCGTTTTTTTTCGGCGTGGGGCCTATTCCTTTACACCCGCCTATTTTGACCCCCCCCCCCCAATTATTTTATTATCATTATATAATTATTATTATTATATCTTTTATTATTATTATTATTATTATTTTTATCTTTTAATCTCCTTTATTTTAAAATCTCACCTAATCTCTCTCCTAATCTATCTTCTTCTTCCTCCTTCACACCAGTAAAACCCCAAAAACTTCCAACTTCAAACCCCCATAAATCACACCATACTACTCTAAATCACTTCAAATTTTGACATAACGCTCCTCTCACTGGTCTAAACAATCTCTAGGAGTTCAAATTCGAAAAAAATCAACGAATCACAATACCTAGAGTTCAAAATTTTCGAACTAGCTTTGGCTTGATTTTTGGTTTTCTACTTCAATTTTCTTGCAAATTCCTTCTCTTTTATCATCTACTATGGTATAATTTTCTTTTTATCCATGTTTTATGAAGTTTTACGAAGTTTTCATGAATTTCTAATTTTTGGGTATTTTTATTACGAATTTAATTTTTAATTCTAAACTTGATTGTTGTTGCTCATAAGTGCTTAATGATAATTTTTATGATTCATTATCATGTTTAGAGTTGTTAATTATGAGTAATTAAAAGTTTTGTGCTTAATTGTTGAGTGAGAGTTTTCATGAAATTTTTTACGATTGTTCATGAATTTGTTGAGAATTAGGAGTGTTAACTAGTTAAATTCATGCTTAATGTCATTAGAATGCTTAAAATCATGCTTTGAGTTGGTTTTTATGCTTACTTTTGGTTCTAGCTTTATTCATGAATTTTCATTAGCAACTCTAATATTGAACTTCAGTGCTTATAAAATTGGTTAAGAGTTACTGCTAACCTTAGCTAGTTAACTTCTATTTGCTCTCAAAGTGTCATCGGAGTTGTTTGGGTGATTATAGTTGCTAAATGGTTGGATTCATATTATGGTGGAAGTTGGTTTTTGTTTGGGTGTTCAATTCGATGTTTCCTTTGAATATGAGCTTGAGAATGTTGGTTTTGGATGCATAGAATATAAGTAATGCTTTTGGAATGGATGTTGTTGGTTCGTTGCACTCATGCCCTTAGTTGTTAAGAAATTTGTAGTTCTCATTGGTTTAGTTGCATTTACAAACTAGTCATGCCGAAATTTCCGCTCAACCTTGTTTGTAACTTTGACTTTATGATGACTACAATGCCTTGATTGTTTCATTGGTCATGCCATTACACTTCTTGCATCATATAATTCCTTATGCTTTCATATTGCCATGACTTTGGTTTTGAAACTTACTTCAATAGAATTCTAATCCTTGTTTTTCATGCATATATTTTGTAGGATAATGAAGATAGCTATGGGAAAATTTCTTGGCGGAGGCCCCAAGAAATCTCAGAAAACGGGGCATCTTCTCAGCTTCAAAGGGGAAGCAACCATCATGCTCTAGAGCACCACCACTCAAAACTGACAAAAGACAAACGATACGAGAAGCTATCCAAGAGAACAATTAGATCCACACGGTTCTTCCACTAGCAAACATCTAACAAGGTCGCGCGATTATAGACCAATGATGAGAATGGCTTCCGTATCAGATGGGGAAAGTGGATCAATGCCACTATGCCTGTTCCTGATGGTCAAACCTGGCAGGTCCCACTATAAACACCCTGGAATTTCCTAACTTCTCACTTCTCATTTTCCGGAAAAACATATTATAATTATTAAGGATTGTAATTATTAAACTTCTAAATGTGGAAAAACCAAGTATTACCGCCACCGTGTAAAGCCTAAGGCATTTATCAAAGTACTACAACGGAGTCTTAAAACCAAAACAATAAAAACTAAATCCAAACCATCTCCAAACTAAAAATCAACTTTAAACTTTTTACACTTTGGAACCATTATGGCCCTTAAATTAAACCAAGACCCACTAAAACTAAAATTCATTAAAGTAAAACAATCATCAATTAAATGTTAGCCATTCAAAGCATAAAACAAGTAAAGCTACAAAACACAGCAAGCGCTTACACTCCAGCCCATCATGAAATGACTTATACCCACTTGTACATGCAGCTTTCTTTTACTAGACAATACCACCCACAATTGGGTCAATGTAGGACCAATTCCAAGCCAAAGCCATGCACACAAAACAAAGTATCTGCAAAGCTAACTACATACTACTAAGCGATGCAACAACTATTAAGAAATAAAACATGTACTCAACTTACCTTTGACAACTTTTTCCTGTACACGACTCAATTAATTATTATGTTAAAAACTTAGGATTGCATTTAACAGGTACCTCCTCAAAAATGATCGCCCTATTGGGCACCAACTTGGGAGCATGTGACGGATATCGAGCGCATTAAATAGAAAGAGTACAACGTCTTGTACTCCAATTAGAAGTCATAGATCATTGTTCCATACGACTCCCCCCTTGTTCATACTCAAGGTATATATGTTCCAAGAGTTTTGATGCAAGCCCTCTTACACTTTACGTATTAACCGGTTTAACAATTACGACTGTCATGCACCATCACATAAGACAGATGCATCCAATCATCCAATTTAATTATCTTCAATTTAAGTGATTCAGAATTAATCTTATGTGGTCCTTTTATTAAACGGAACTTCCTTTACCACACATAACTGTGAGTGGCTAATTACATACTTTCTTCTTGACCACACATAAACTATGAGTGGCAACATGTTTAAAATAATTGCTCATAACTAGTGGAATCCTAATGACTAGTATGAGCATAAAATCTGAAATTTGGGTTTTAAGGGGGTATTTATAGGCCCCGAAGTAGGATTTGGAAATGCCCATACTTATCCTAACAAGTGAAATTACCTTTAGGCTCTTGCCTCAAAATAAATTAGGAAACCTTTAAATTCTATTTTTAGAAGTCTTTTAAAATATTTTGATAACATAAAATTTTTTTTATGACCACAAATATTTTTTGATTAAAACTTATTTATTATTTATTTTATTATTATATTTCTTTTTATTTAATATTCCTATTGTACATTTTTTTCAATAAAAATTAAAATGATACGAGTAAAGTACAAAAATACTTTCTTAAAATACGTGAAAATGTGGGGTATACACCCACATCATATAAAGAGCTCACCCTAGAGTCCTATCCAGCTACCATTTCCATGTTACCTAGGAATCTCCCTCAGCTTCAAGAAAGACACACATCAGCTTCACACTCTTCGGACATCACTATAAGATAGATGATTGTAGATGAATTATTGAGAGGTTCCTATGGAATTTCGAGAAGCGGTATGGTCCACACCGAGCATGAGTGGGCACCATATTTTAGGAAACTTAATGGGAGGCGATTACAGATGGCAGTTCCACTTTCACTTTTACCACAACCAAAGTATCGGAGGTTCAACATCCTGCCCTTCGTACTATCCTAAGATATGTGGTTTACTGCTTATTTTCGAGAGAGAGTTAGGATAAGTCTACCTGATGAAATTAGACTATTGTGGATGGTGACAGAATGATATGCTAGACACTCCCTCCTACAAAACTTCGGGTTCTTTCTAGCTCCCGGTTTTTAAGATTGCTGAGGTATTATTAACACCGACACTATTTACTAGGTGGTATGATTACATGGCTGGCCCACACTCTATGCCACACTAAAGAGATCCACCAGATAAACCCGATCGAGGAGAACCATATCTTACATTACTCCCTCACTAACTGCCTAAGCTTAAACTGCTGGAAATTCAGAGAGGGCATGGAGAGAGACTTTTTTTGGTGTGTTCGGGAATTTTCAGGGTGTTATCTACCTAATGCCCATGTTAGTCTTACATATCAGGAGCACCCATAAGGACAAAACCCTTGGAGGATTCCACCTGACACCATCCCACTACTAGAAGGGCGAACTCCTAAAAGAGTGTAGTTCAGATGGTCAACCAGATTCAGCAGGCAGGCGGCCAACCCCAAGCGTCATCCAGCCCTACCACGACCTGAGCCACCAAGACTAGCTATGCTGGCGTTCCTCCTCCATCTTTGATATGACCCCCTGATGAACCGCTCGATGATATACATTTCTATAACCAGCAGAGGTTTTAACAGGGTTATCATCACTTAAGGCACCATTCCAATGTTGACTTGTTGCAAAGAGTCCAGTGGAAGAGCACATGGCAATGTCGAGTGGGACAGTTCAAGGGTTCCCGAACCATCCCAACTGGCTATCCACATATGACCCTAGCACCAAGCCTACCTCCTACCCTTATCAGTCGTTTTATACCAGTACTATCCTAGGTACAGGGGACCCAGTCAGTAGGCTCGGTCTCACCTCCTTCCTCCTTTCTCGTTTTGCATGGTTATTTGTCCCGGGACGGGAACAAATTTGGTTTGGGGGGAGGATTTATGTATATATTGTATATTTTGGCTTAGTTTTTTTTTCTTTTTCTTCTTAGTTTTACCCTTTTTTCTTTGGAGATTTGTTTGTTTATTACCTTTTTCAGGATTTATTTCAAGTGGTATGTATTATTGACTAAGTACTTGTTGGGCTCCTGTGAGAATCGTTAATGATTTGGTTAGACCATTCCACCTTCTCTTCTCCTTTGTTTGGTTTGGTGTGTATAATTTGCTTTAATTGCTTTTCTTTTGTTTAGTTTTATTGCTTTCTTAGGATTGTTGATGGTTTGTACCATTCGTTAGGAAGGGGAGTTTACATGTGACCAAAAAGATTTTTCTTTGGTTTGATTTAGAGAGAATTGGTTTATGGATTATTCGTGTCCCAGGTGAGTTTTATTGTTGGAATGGACTACTTCTATACCCCTGTGCTTTTTTTTTTTTTGAAAATTGTATGACTCTTGACTGCGGATGGATCCACTGTGTGATTTGCTGGCTATAACTGGAATTTGATTGCTTGATTTCCTTTTAGGTTAACTCTTTCAACCTTGCTTTGGTCTTGGACTTGAACTTTGTTAACGGGAGGATTTGAGCCACTTTCAAATATAATATTATTAATGTTTTTCTTTCATGTGTGCTTAGTTCCTGGTGCAATTATGATCTTGGGTTTGACATTGGGTTCTAGTAACTTTAATTGTTGATTTTGTGTATGTTGCGCATGATAAAAGGCTTTTTATTTCTTCATTGAGCCACAGAGTTTCATTTCTTACATTTATATTTTCCCCTTTATCCTATGTTTTGAGCTTTTATCCCTTTCATTTGTATTTTTAGCCGCATTACAAGCCTATTAGCCTTGCTACATAATTCACTATATGCCCAAACTTGGTTTGGGAGATTGAATGGTTGTGTGTTGTAAAGTCTTTTGAGGGTGTTTTGAAGGATTGATGGTGAAATAGTTGGAAGTGTTATTGTTAAAAGTTTGATCATATTTTTTCACATTTAACCTCTGCACACCAATGTCTAGGCTGTTGTAGCTTAAAAAGTCATATTTATTCATGGTCTATTTATGTATGTGTGATGATTACGTTATTGTTTATTAAATTATAAGCAAAACAAATCACTAGGAGTCGTGAAACTAAGATTTTTAAACATGAAAAGTAAGAAAAAAAATTATAAAACAGAATAAAGCTAAAAAAAGATGAAATAAAAAAGAAGAATTTTGAGTTTGTGAATATGGTGTTGATGTGAAATATAAAGAAAGTTTGATTTCATTTGGTTGAATTAGATGTTCGACAATATTAATAATTTTTAAAGTTGTTGATAATTTTCCTTGTTTTATATACGTTACACCGCATTCCACCACATTATCCCAAATTTTATCCTACCCATCACCCTAGCCATGTTACAGCTTATTAAAGTCCTTTTTGATCATCGTGCACATGCTAAGGTCATTGTGAAGTGAATCCTATGTAAACGTCATAGGTATTAATGCGTTTCGAGTCGACAATTAGGATGAGTGGTACCCTTAAACACTTGCATGAGGTGTGAGATGTGGGTTTCGGGTTCTTAAATTTGCTTTTAAACACATTTTGTATTGCATTCCATATTTGGTTGGGAGGTGAGGGTTAGAGCTTCATTTTTATAAGCTCGTCTTTAATTATGTTGAATGACAACCTGTGAGCTACTCTAGTTATCGATTCATATAACCTACTGGGTTCGTTTAGTGTGACCCGTATTTAGGAAGGACGATAATTGGATGCTTTATTGGCTGGCTTTGATCCATGTGTCTCGATGTTCTCTTGAGTTATAATGCATATTTTGTTTAATGTGATGTATAAATTTCGTTGTGTTTTGCTCGGATGAGCAAAGGTTCGGTTTAGGGGATTTTGATATACCTGTCTTATGTTGTTTTTTTCCTCATTTTCGTTGATTCTTGTGCAATAGTTAAGATTTGGCTTTGTTTGTGATTTATATCGTCTTCGATATTAAGTTATTTTTTTTGGAACGGTTTTAGCACTTTAGTAGACTTTTAGAGCTTGTTACGGTTATTTTATGCTTCCTTTGTTATTACGGGTGGTTTCGGTTTGTTTTATATTGTTCACGGAGCGTAAAATGGAGTTTGAAGTCATTAGAAGCTAAAACGAGTCAAATTGTGCTTGCCTCAGGATGCGTGCCAAGTTCCGAGAAGCTACAAATAAATTGAAAGGAATCATGCGAAAAATAAGGAAATTCGTCAAAGTTTTGTTGAATAATGCATGCGAGCGCAGCTCTTTATACCTATTCTTCTATGCACCCCGCGGTATAGATCAGAAGCATCAGAAGTCACTCATTACTCACTATGGGCGGGCCGGCAAATCTGCTTTGACCGATGAGGACGTAGGAGCTGCGGTTTTTGATCTATAGCTTTTCCGTGCGGTTTTACTTAGTGGGTTTTATTTTAATAAAAAGTCAATCCTATAAATACTCTATGTAAAGGGGGACGACCCTAACTATTTTTGGCATATTTTTAAACTTAAGAATCCTAAACACTTTTCTCTCAGAATTTAGAAGCTATTACCTTGTTTTCAATAATTCATATTTCAATTAATGCAATTTTAATCTTCCTTTTGGTAATTTCTTCGTTTTGCTTTTCAATTCGTTTGAGTTATGATTCTTCTTAGTATGTTAGTCTTTAATTTAGTTTATTTATTTTGTTAATTTAGTTGCTTAGTTTAATTCTTAGTAATTAGATTCGTTTTAATTCTAATTTTAATTAGTTTATGATTATGAATTGGTTTTTGAATTTGTTTTGGTTTAATTCTTTACCATGTGTGAGTAGTCTTTTTCTCTAGGCTAGGGGATCTATATATCATGTTGTGAATTTATTTTATGTTCATTAATTGATTCTTGGCTTCTAATTGAGTTACTATTTTTGATTTCTATTGCTTGCAATAGATTGTGGCCAAATTTAATTGTGAGTTAGGTAATTGACGAAATCGAGGCCGAGAGGTAAGATTACCACAATTAGACCATTAATAATAGGCAGAAACGAAATTATGCGAACGAGAGCCGGTAAAGGAGTCTTTATGGAGTCTTGTTTGAGGAATTAGTGAGCCCTAGTTCAGTGAATGCAAATAATTGATTAGTGAGTGTTTTTATGAGTTTGTTGATTGATCATAGTGAACCAACTCCTAGGTTTCCGTTATAAGAGTTTTTTCGTAATTTTCCTGTCATTTCTTTGTTTTAGTATTTGTCTTCTGAATTTCAGTAGTTTTTACCAAAACTTTCCACCAAGGCCCTTTATACATTTTTGGCTTTTTAGAACTAATAGAATTTTATAGCATCCCTGTGATTCGATCCCTACTTCCCTAGTATTTAGTTAGAGTTGTTCAGTTCATTTTTGAGAGGTGCGCGATAGCCTTGTTCAAGAAAATTCCGACTTTTTTTTTTTGTTCGAACTCTTCTTCCCCTTTTTTTCTCTCTTTCTCTCTCTAATTTTTGGATCCTAAATAACCAAGTGAAAAATAAATCTGAAAATTGGGGTTTATAGAAGTATTTATAGGCCCAAAGTAGATTTGGTGTAATCCCACACAATACCTTTAATGCTTGAAATTACTTTTATGCCCTTGTTAAAATAATTTAGGAAACTCTAAAAATTATATTTTTAGAAATTTTCAAAATAATTAAAAACAAAAAATATTATTTAAAAACACAAATAATTATTTTAATGAATTTATTTAAATTTCCTTTGTTTAATATTCTATTGAATATAATTTCTAATAAAAATATTAAAAGCATACGTATAAATACAGAAATAACTCCTTAAAACACGTGAAATATGGGGTATTACAGTCTACCCCCCTTAAAAGAAGTTCGTCCCGAAACATTATGTAAATTATCGTATGGAATTTGAATAGAGACTGCATTTACTTTAAGAATTTTCATTATAATACTATGTGTGTTGTAGACTTTAGACATTTTCTTAACTTTTTCTTGACGAATTTTTAGTAACAGACATAAAACTTTACTTAGTCGTAAAACTCGCAAAAACTTCCAAAATTGAGG
>PYUH01000638.1:114620-209262 GCA_016808085.1 Suaeda aralocaspica | reverse complement strand
CTTTTTATCCATGTTTTATGAAGTTTTACGAAGTTTTCATGAATTTCTAATTTTTGGGTATTTTTATTACGAATTTAATTTTTAATTCTAAACTTGATTGTTGTTGCTCATAAGTGCTTAATGATAATTTTTATGATTCATTATCATGTTTAGTGTTGTTAATTATGAGTAATTAAAAGTTTTGTGCTTAATTGTTGAGTGAGAGTTTTCATGAAATTTTTTACGATTGTTCATGAATTTGTTGAGAATTAGGAGTGTTAACTAGTTAAATTCATGCTTAATGTCATTAGAATGCTTAAAATCATGCTTTGAGTTGGTTTTTATGCTTACTTTTGGTTCTAGCTTTATTCATGAATTTTCATTAGCAACTCTAATATTGAACTTCAGTGCTTATAAAATTGGTTAAGAGTTACTGCTAACCTTAGCTAGTTAACTTCTATTTGCTCTCAAAGTGTCATCGGAGTTGTTTGGGTGATTATAGTTGCTAAATGGTTGGATTCATATTATGGTGGAAGTTGGTTTTTGTTTGGGTGTTCAATTCGATGTTTCCTTTGAATATGAGCTTGAGAATGTTGGTTTTGGATGCATAGAATATAAGTAATGCTTTTGGAATGGATGTTGTTGGTTCGTTGCACTCATGCCCTTAGTTGTTAAGAAATTTGTAGTTCTCATTGGTTTAGTTGCATTTACAAACTAGTCATGCCGAAATTTCCGCTCAACCTTGTTTGTAACTTTGACTTTATGATGACTACAATGCCTTGATTGTTTCATTGGTCATGCCATTACACTTCTTGCATCATATAATTCCTTATGCTTTCATATTGCCATGACTTTGGTTTTGAAACTTACTTCAATAGAATTCTAATCCTTGTTTTTCATGCATATATTTTGTAGGATAATGAAGATATCTATTGGAAAATTTCTTGGCGGAGGCCCCAAGAAATCTCAGAAAACTGGGGCATCTTCTTCAGCTTCAAAGGGGAAGCAACCATCATGCTCTAGAGCACCACCTCAAAACTGACAAGAAAGACAGAAACGATACGAGAAGCTATCCAAGAGAACAATTAGATCCACACGGTTCTTCCACTAGCAAACATCTAACAAGGTCGCGCGATATTATAGACCAAGTGATGAGAATGGCTTACCGTATCAGATGGGGAAAGTGGATCAATGCCACTATGCCTGTTCCTGATGGTCAAACCTGGCAGGTCCCACTATAACACCCTGGAATTTCCTAACTTCTCACTTCTCATTTTCCGGAAAACATATTATAATTATTAAGGATTGTAATTATTAAAACTTCTAAATGTGGAAAAACCAAAGTATTACCGCCACCGTGATAAAGCCTAAGGCATTTATCAATGTACTACAACGGAAGTCTTAAAACCAAAACAATTTAAAACTAAATCCAAAACCATCTCCAAACTAAAAATCAACTTTAAACTTTTTACACTTTGGAACCATATTAATGGCCCTTAAATTAAACCAAGACCAAACCTAAAACTAAAATTCATTAGAAGTAAAACAATCATCAAATTAAATGTTAGCCATTCATAAGCAATAAAACAAAGTAAAGCTACAAAACACAGCAAGCGCTTACACTCCAGCCCATCATGAAATGTCTTATACCCACTTGTACATGCAGCTTTTCTTTTACTAGACAACTACTCACCACAATTGGGTCAATGTAGGACCAAGTCCAAGCCAAAGCCATGCACACAAAACAAATAGTCTGCAAAGCTAACTACATAACTACTAAAGACGATGCAACAACTATTAAGAAATAAAACATGTACTCAACTTACCTTTGACAACTTTTTCCTGTACACGGACTCAATTAAATTAATTATGATATTTAAACTTAAGGATTGCATTTAACAGGTATCCTCCTCAAAAATGATCGCCCTATTGGGCACCAACTTGGGAGCATGTGACGGATATCGAGCGCATTAAAATAGAAAAGAATACAACGTCTTGTACTCCAATTAGAAGTCATAGATCATTGTTCCATACGACTCCCCCCATTGTTCATACTCAAGGTATATATGTTCCAAGAGTTTTGATGCAAGCCCTCTTACACTTTACGTGATTAACCGGTTTAACAATATTACGACTGTCATGCACCATCACATAAAGACATGCATCCAATCAATCCAATTTAATTATCTTCAATTTAAGGTGATTCAGAATTAATCTTATGTGTGTCCTTTTATTAAACTGAACTTCCTTTACCACACATTAACTGTGAGTGGCTAATTACATACTTTCTTCTTGACCACACATTAAACTATGAGTGGCAACATGTTTAAAATAATTGCTCATAACTAGTAGGAATCCTAATGACTAGTATGAGCATAAAAATCTGAAATTTGGGTTTTAAGGGGGTATTTATAGGCCCCGAAGTAGGATTTGGAAATGCCCATACTTATCCTAACAAGTGAAAATTACCTTTAGGCTCTTGCCTCAAAATAAATTAGGAAACCTTTGAAAATTCTATTTTTAGAAGTCTTTTAAAAATATTTTGATAACATAAAATTTTTTTTATGACCACAAATAATTATTTTTGATTAAAACTTATTTATTATTTATTTTATTATTATTAATTTCTTTTTATTTAATATTCCTATTGTACATATTTTTTCAATAAAAATATTAAAATGATACGAGTAAAGTACAAAAATACTTTCTTAAAATACGTGAAAATGTGGGGTATTACACCCACATACATATAAAGAGCTCACCCTAGAGTTCCTATCCAGCTACCATTTCCATGTTACCTAGGAATCTCCCTCAGCTTCAAGAAAGACACACATCAGCTTCACCATCTTCGGACATCACTATAAGATAGATGGATGTAGATGAATTAATTGAGAGGTTCCTATGGAATTTCGAGAATGCGGTATGGTCCACAGCAGAGCATGAGTGGGCACCATATTTTAAGGAAACTTAATGGGAGCGGATTACAGATGGCAGTTCCACTTTCACTTTTACCACAACCAAAGTATCGGAGGTTCAACATCCTGCCCTTCGGTACTTCCTAAGATATGTGGTTTACTGCTTATTTTCGAGAGGAGAGTTAGGATAAGTCTACACTGATGAAATTAGACTATTGTGGATGGTGACAGAATGATATGCTAGACAGCCTCTCCACTACAACTTCGGGTTCTTTCTAGCTCGCCGGTTTGCTAAGATTGCTGAGGGTATTATTAACACCGACACTATTTACATAGGTGGTATGATTACATGGCTGGCCCACACTCTATGCCACACTAAAGAGATCCACCAGATAAACCCGATCGAGGAGAACCCATATCTTGACATTACTGCCCTTAGAGCTGCAAACTTGCTGGGAAATTGTCAGAGAGGGCATGGAGAGAGACTTGTTTGGTGTGTTCGGGAATTTTCAGGGTGTTATCTACCTAATGCCCATGTTAGTCTTACATATCAGGAGCACCCATAAGGACAAAACCCTTGGAGGATTCCACCTGACAACATCCCACTACTAGAGAGGGCGAACTCCTAAAAGAGTGTAGTTCAGATGGTCAACCAGATTCAGCAGGCAGGCGGCCAACCCCAGTGTCATCCAGCCCTACCACGACCTGAGCCACCAAGACATAGCTATGCTGGTCGTTCCTCCTCCATCTTTGATATGACTCCCCTGATGAACCGGCTCTATGATATACATTTCTATAACCAGCAGAGGTTTGACAGGGTTGATCATTCACTTAGAGGACACCATTCCAATGTTGACTTGTTGCAAAGAGTCCAGTGGAGAGAGCACATGAGCAATGTCGAGGCTGGGACAGTTCAAGGGTTCCCGAACCATCCCAACTGGCTATCCACATATGACCCTAGCACCAAGCCTACCTCCTACCCTTATCAGTCGTTTTATGACCAGTACTATCCTAGGTACAGGGGACCCAGTCAGTAGAGCTCGGTCTCACCTCCTTCCTCCGTTTTGCATGGTTATTTGTCCCGGGACGGGACAAAATTTGGTTTGGGGGGGAGGATTTATGTATATATTTGTATATTTTTGCTTAGTTTTTTTTTCTTTTTCTTCTTAGTTTTACCCTTTTTCTTTGGAGATTTGTTTGTTTATTACCTTTTTCAGGATTTATTTCAAGTGGTATGTATTATTGACTAAGTACTTAGTTGGGCTCCTGTTAGGAATCGTTAATGATTTGGTTAGACCATTCCAACTTCTCCTTCTCCTTTGTTTGGTTTGGTGTGTATAATTTGCTTTAATTGCTTTTCTTGTTTAGTTTTATTGCTTTCTTAGGATTGTTGAATGGTTTGTACCATTCGTTAGGAATGGGAGTTTACATGTGACCAAAAAGATTTTTCTTTGGTTTGATTTTAGAGAGAATTGGTTTAATGGATTATTCGTGTCCCAGGTGAGTTTTATTGTTGGAATTGACTACTTCTATACCCCTGTGCTTTTTTTTTTTTTTGAAAATTGTATGACTCTTGACTGCGGATGGATCCACATGTGTGATTTGCTGGCTATAACTTGAATTTGATTGCTTGATTTCCTTTTAGGTTAACTCTTTCAACCTTGCTTTGGTCTTGGACTTGAACTTTGTTAACGGGAGGATTTGAGCCACTTTCAAATATAATATTATTAATGTTTTTCTTTCATGTGTGCTTAGTTCCTGGTGCAATTATGATCTTGGGTTTGACATTGGGTTCTAGTAACTTTAATTGTTGATTTTGTGTATGTTGCGCATGATAAAAGGCTTTTTATTTCTTCATTTGAGCCACAGAGTTTCATTTCTTACATTTATATTTTCCCCTTTATCCTATGTTTTGAGCTTTTATCCCTTTCATTTGTATTTTTAGCCGCATTACAAGCCTATTAGCCTTGCTACATAATTCACTATATGCCCAAACTTGGTTTGGGAGAGTTGAAATGGTTGTGATGTTGTAAAAGTAACTTTTGAAGGGTGTTTTGAAGGATTGATGGTGAAATAGTTGGAAGTGTTATTGTTAAAAGTTTGATCATAAAGTTTCACATTTAACGCTCTGCACACCAATGTCTAGGCTGTTGTAGCTAATTAAAAAGTCATATTTTATTCATGGTCTAGTTATGTATGTGTGATGATTACGTTATTGTTTATTAAATTATAAGCAAAAACAAATCACTAGGAGTCGTGAAACTAAGATTTATTAAACATGAAAAGTAAAGAAAAAAAATTATAAAAGCATAATAAAGCTGAAAAAAAGATGAAATAAAAAAGAAAGAATTTTGAGTTTGTGAAGTATGGTGTTGATGTGAAATATAAAGAAAGTTTGATTTCATTTGGTTGAATTAGATGTTCGACAATATTAATAATTTTTAAAGTTGTTGATAATTTTCCTTGATTTTATATACGTATACACCGCATTCCACCACATTATCCCAAATTTTATCCTACCCATCACCCTAGCCATGTTACAAGCTTATTAAAGTCCTTTTTGATCATCGTGCACATGCTAAGGTCATTGTGAAGTGAATCCTATGTAAACGTCATAGAGTATTAATTGCGTTTCGAGTCGACAATTAGGATGAGTGGATACCCTTAAACACTTGCATGAGGTGTGAGATGTGGGTTTCGGGTTCTTAAAATTGCATTTTAAACACATTTTGTATTGCATTCCATATTTGGTTGGGAGGTGAGGGTTAGAGCTTCATTTTTATAAGCTCGTCGTTAATTATGTTGAATGACAACCTGTGAGCTACTCTAGTTATCGATTCATTAAACCTACTTGGTTCGTTTAGTGTGACCCGTATTTAGGAAGGACGATAATTGGATGCTTTATTGGCTGGCTTTGATCCATGTGTCTTCGAATGTTCTCTTGAGTTATAATGCATATTTTGTTTAATGTGATGTAGTAAATTTCGTTGTGTTTTGCTCGGGATGAGCAAAGGTTCGGTTTAGGGGATTTTGATATACCTGTCTTATGTTGTGTTTTTTCCTCATTTTCGGTTGATTCTTGTGCTAAATAGTTAAGATTTGGCTTTGTTTTGATTATATATCGTCTTTCGATATTAAGTTATGTTTTGGAACGGTTTTAGCATCTTTAGTAGACTTTTAGAGCTTGTTACGGTTATTTTATGCTTCCTTTGTTATTACGGGTGGTTTTCGGTTTGTTTTATATGTTACAGGAGCGTAAAATGGAGTTATGAAGTCATTAGAAGCTAAAACGAGTCAAATTGTGCTTGCCTCAGGATGCGTGCCAAGTTCCGAGAAGCTACAAATAAGATTTGAAGGAATCATGCGAAAAATAAGGAAATTCGTCAAAGTTTTGTTGAGAATAATGCATGCGAGCGCAGCTCTTTATACCTTATTCTTCTATGCACCCGCGGTATAGATCAGAAGCATCAGAAGTCACTCATTACTCACTATGCGGGCGCAGGGAGCAAATCTGCTTTGACCGATGAGGACGTAGGAGCTGCGGTTTTTGATCTGATAGGCTTTTCCGTGCGGTTTTACTTAGTGGGTTTTATTTTAATTAAAAGTCAATCCTATAAATACTCTATGTAAAGGGGGACGACCCTAACTAGTTTTTGGCATATTTTTAAACTTAAGAATCCTAAACACTTTTCTCTCTAGAATTTAGAAGCTATTACCTTGTTTTCAATAATTCATATTTCAATTAATGCAATTTAATCTTCCTTTTGGTAATTTCTATCGTTTTGCTTTTCAATTCGTTTGAGTTTATGATTCTTCTTAGTATGTTAGTCTTTAATTTAGTTTATTTATTTTGTTAATTTAGTTGCTTAGTTTAATTTCTTAGTAATTAGATTCGTTTTAATTCTAATTTTAATTAGTTTATGATTATGAATTGGTTATTTGAATTTGTTTTGGTTTTAATTTCCTTAGCCATGTGTGAGTAGTCTTTTTCTCTAGGGCTAGGGGATCTATATGATCATGTTGTGAATTTATTTTATGTTCATTAATTGATTCTTGGCTTCTAATTGAGTTACTATTTTTGATTTCTATTGCTTGCAATTAGATTGTGGCCAAATTTAATTGTGAGTTAGGTAATTGACGAAATCGAGGCCGAGAGGTAAGATTACCACAATTAGACCATTGAATAATAGGCAGAAACGAAATTATGCGAACGAGAGCCGGTAAAGGAGTCTTTATGGAGTCTATGTTTGAGAGAATTAGTGAGCCCTAGTTCAGTGAATGCAAATGAATTGATTAGTGAGTGTTTTATGAGTTTGTTGATTGATCATAGTGAACCAACTGCCCTAGGTTTCCGTTATAAGAGTTTAGTTCGTAATTTTCCTGTCATTTCTTTAGTTTTAGTATTTGTCTTCTGAATTTCAGTAGTTTTTACCAAAACTTTCCACCAAGGCCCTTTATACATTTTTGGCTTTTTAGAACTAATAGAATTTTATAGCATCCCTGTGGATTCGATCCCTACTTCCCTAGTATATTAGTTAGAGTTGTTCAGTTCATTTTTGAGAGGTGCGCGATAGCCTTGTTCAAGAAATTTCCGACTTTTTTTTTTTTTGTTCGAACTCTTCTTCCCCTTTTTTTCTCTCTTTCTCTCTCTAATTTTTGGAATCCTAAATAACCAAGTGGAAAAATAAATCTGAAAATTGGGGTTTATAGAAGTATTTATAGGCCCCAAAGTAGGATTTGGTGTAATCCCACAAATACCTTTAATGCTTGAAATTACTTTTATGCCCTTGTTTTAAAATAATTTAGGAAACTCTAAAAATTATATTTTTAGAAATTTTCAAAATAATTAATAAAACAAAAAATATTATTTAAAACACAAAATAATTATTTTAATTAGAATTTATTTAAATTTCCTTTGTTTAATATTCTTATTGAATATAATTTCTCAATAAAAATATTAAAAGCATACGTATAAAATACAGAAATAACTCCTTAAAACACGTGAAAATATGGGGTATTACAGTCTACCCCCCTTAAAAGAAGTTTCGTCCCGAAACATTATGTAAATTATCGTATGGAATTTGAATAGAGACTGCATTTACTTTAAGAATTTTCATTATAATACTATGTTGTTGTAGACTTTAGACATTTTCTTAACTTTTTCTTGACGAATTTTTAGTAGACAGACATAAAACTTTACTTAAAAGTCGTAAAAACTCGCAAAAACATCCAAAATTGAGGGTAAAATGCTTGAAATTAGATCACACTCTACCCTCCTTCAGGATTGAGTTACGTCCTCGTAACTCTACTTACTAACCTCAAATAACTCTAGATACTTTTCTCTCATCATATCTTCGTTCTCCCAAGTAGCTTATTCGGTTTCTTGGCTAGACCACAACACCTTCACTATTCTTACAATTTTCCTACGAGTATCCCTGATTTTACTATTAAAGATCTTAATTGGCCTCTCTTAATAGGTAAAACTTTGGTCTAACTATATTTTTTCAGGCTGTAACACATGTGATTCATCTGGAACATATTTTGTTAGTTGAGACACATGAAAGACATAGTGAACCTTACTCAACTCCATTGGTAATGCCAGTTTATAGGCAACCTTTCCAACTCTTTGCAAGATCTCATACGGTCCTATATATTTCGGGCTTAATTTCCCCTTCTTCCCAAACCTTATTACTCCTTTCATTGGTGATACTTTATGTAACACCTTATTGCCAACTTCAAACACGACTTCCTGGCGTTTTTGGTCCGCATAAGACTTTTGTCTATCTTGTGCTGCTTGAATCTTTGCTTGTATTACTCTTATCTTAGCTTATCTATGGTTTCTTCAATCAATTGATATCCTAGAATCACTGTCTCACTTATGTCACTCCAACATAAGGGGCTTCTACACTTCCTTCCATACAAAGCCTCAAAAGGTTCCATGCCAATACTTTCATGGTAGCTATTGTTACATAAAACCTCAATGAGATCCAAGTGATCTTCCCAGTTCCCTTGAAAATCCATTATACAACCTCTTAGCATGTCCTCCAAAGTTTGTATGGTTGTCTCTGTTTGTCCATCGGGTTTTTGATGGAAAGCTGTACCCATTTTCAACGTTGTAACAAAGTTCTCCTGGACCCTTTTCCCGAACTTTGAAAGAAACCTAGAATCTCTATCTGACACAATATCCTTAGGAACTCCATGTAGCCTCACAACATGTTTTCTGTAAGCCTTTGCAAGTTGTTCCATCCTCCAAGTCTCCTTCATTGGTATAAACACCGCTGACTTAGCAAGCCTATCCACCACAACCCATATGCTATCATTTTAGATTCCTCGACTTTGGCAAGCAAGTTACAAAGTCCATTAATATGCAATCCTACTTCCATCCTAGTATTTCCAGTGGTTGGACTTCTCCTTGTGGTCTCTTATGCTCAAATTTCACTTCCTGACAAGTAAGACACTTGCTTACAAATTCAGCCACTTCCCTTTTCATCCTAGTCCACCAATACACCTTTTTCAAATCCTTATACAGCTTATCGCCTCCAGGATGCACTGAATACAGGGTATTATGAACTTCCTCCATAACTCTCCATTTCAGATCCTCACACTTTTGTGGTACACACCACCTTCCTTTATACCTTAAGCTTCCATCCTCATGGATCTTGAAGTCCGTAGCTTTTCCATCCTTCAACTTTTCTTTTATTCTGTCCAATTTCACATCTCCTTCCTGGTTCTTCTTAATCTCCTCAAATACAGGTTGGATACTAAGTGTGGGGGCCCTGGATTTTTAGGGTCCCAAAATTTTTGGTCACCTTTCCCAAACCGTCCATAGGTCGATTTAGACCTAAATAATTGTCTTAAGGAAAGGTGAAATGGACTTTTTTAGAAGTGTTTTGCAACAAAACAGGAGCACAGGAATTTCAGTCGCGCTGGCAACGTAGCGTGACAAAGTTTGTCACGCTGACTATGCAGCGCTACAAAATTTGTCACGCTGTAGGTGTAGCGCAGCAAACTTTGTGACGCTGCGACGTTAGGGTTACAAAGTCTGTCGCGCTACGCTATTTTAGAGTTTTTTTTTAATTTTTAATTATCTTTTTTTCGAGTGAGATAATATCAACGAATACGGACGATGCTAGTAACGAATTAGCAATAAGTTTTAGGAATCAAACTCATAAACCATGTATTTAGATTGATTACGAATGGGACACGAATACAGGACAATAATCTAAATTGCACGAATAACCCTTTCGATCCCATGGGGATGACTTCAAGTTATGATTATACGAACCAAAGGTTGGATTCGGGGTGAAGGTAATAATATGGCGAAGTGCGTCATATTAGCCCGTAAGCGGTCATTACTAGTTTTCTCTCAATTATACACAACTTATATAAAGAACCACAAAATAATAATTTCCAACCTAACACAAAATTACTATTATTATGGTGAAAACATATAAAACTAATTAATTTAGTCAAATCGCCATTAATATTAATTCAAGGTTCCTAGCATGATACAATTTGTCCTAAAAAAGTATCTTAGTTCAATGTGATAAATTAATTCAAATTACGTCCTTTAACAAAAACATTTGAAAAATTGAAATAAATATACAAAAAATAAATACAACAATCAATACATAAAGTTTAATTTAAGACTCTCATAAACTTACACTTCTCGCTTGGTTATTGTTTCTTCGAGTATTAATTTGGACAAAGATTCAGATTTAATTCGTAATAATAAGAAATTAACACACTTTATTAGAAATGAAATAAAAAAATAATTTAATGGAGAAAAGTTTAAGTGTAAAGACAAATAGGAGAAAAAGAGTGAGAAAATAGGTTTAGGAGAATGAGAGAATGTTGGTTTCGGAAGTGTTAAAATGGGTAGAAAAAATCAAGAAAGTCAAGAGAGCCGTTTTAGAGGAGAAAAAAGGGTATTTATAAGAAAAATGTGTAGCGCGACAGGTTTTGTCACGCTGGCCAGGTAGCATTACAAGTTTAGTAACGCAGACCAGCCAGCATGACACAAGCTGTCATGCTGCGCAGCTAGCACTGGTTTGCTTGTCACGCTGCTGCGTCAGTGCGACTTGCTGAGTCGCGCTACGCTAAAACTCGTTTTTTTTTTAATCAAATATTGGGCTAATATAAAAATCCAATAATATAAATGGGATTTTTTTTAAAATTATTTTATAATTTAAGAAAAGTAGTAAAATTATGTCCAATAACATCAATTGTCCAATAATCTAGAGAAGTGGGTTTTATTGTTAATCATGGGGACTTACCACGGGATCGGGAACTAAATTGGGTGTTTGCACTAAGATTACAAAGTATTCCTTCCAACTCTCCCTCCTTCACTTTCTCAAATTTTATTCTCTCCATATCCCTACATAGTTCATTAGCGACGACTAAAACATTCACTCCATGCTTCGTATTACGACTCAAAGCATCCGCTACCACATTGACCTTCTCTTCATGGAATTGGATATCTAAATCATAATCCTTGATCAATTTTGCGCCATCTCCTCTGTCTCATGTTTAAATATTTTTGAGTGAAAAAGTACTTTGAACTTTTGTGGTCCGTGTATATCCTACACCTTACTCCATACAAGTAATGCCTCCACATCTTTAAAGCAAACACGATCGCTGCTAGCTCAAGATCGTCAGTAGGGTAGTTTTCTTCGTATGGCTTCAATTCTCTTGAAGCATACACAATAACCTTTCTATTTTGCATTAACACACATCCCAAACAATTTTTAGAAGCATCACTATACACATCATAAAAATCACTTCCATCGGGCAAAGTCAGTACTAGAGATGTAGTCAAACGCTCCTTTAAACAACCACAAACTTATCCAAGAATCGGTGGAAAATCCTATTCATTAAGTCCATTGAAATTGCTGGCGCATTGGTGAACCCAAAGGCATAACAGTGAACTCATAGTGCCCATACCTCGTATGAAAAGTCATTTTCGGTATGTCCTCATTAGCAATTCTCAATTGATGGTACCCTGACCTCAAATCAATCTTTGAGAAGACAATAACTCCTGTTAATTGATCAAACAAGTCATTAATCATTGCTAAAGGATACTTATTCACTAGTGGAAAAAACCCCCCTGAGCATTTTTGCTCCGGGTTTTGACCGGAGTCGGTGTGGTAGAAGCAATAAGTCTGAAGACTTATTTACCATCAAAATAAACAAATTAATTGTTATATTTAAAAATTGGATTTCGCATCGAACGGGTTTCCTTTCCTTAAAAATCGCCCTACTAGGCACCAACTTGGGAGCAACTCCAAGAAGGTATTACCTATGTCACATAAAGTGACGGAATTCCAGCGCATTAAAATTTTAAAAGAGTACAACGTCTTGTACTCAGAAGTCATAGATCTCTATTCCATACGACTCCGCCCGTTGTTTATACTCAAGATATATACGTTCCAAGAGTGTTGGTGCGAATCCTCTTTCACTTTTCGTGATTAGCCGGATTAACAATGTTATGACTCACATACAACATCACATAAAAGCATGCATAAAGTCAAGCAAGCAATATTAATTATCTTTGAATTAAAGTGATTCTAAAAATAATCTTATGTGTGAGTGGCAACATGTATAAAAATAATTGTTCATTATCTTCTATTAACTGTGTGAAAAAAAATTGACGAACTACTTTTCTTGTTGATTAAGAAACTAATCGACTTAAATAACTTCCTATCTTCCTCAATAAGATATTGGCCAATTTTGAACTTGATCATAACATTCCAAATAATTCTTGTAGAATTTAAATTGCTAAAATCATGGAATATCAAAATATTATAAAATCATGCTTCTAATAAAACTTGTCATGCATGTCAATTTGACAATCCAAACAAGCACAACAACATATCATATAGATCAATCAAGCATATATTCTAATTCTCATGTTTTTCTTTAGTACTTACGTTCCTTGTAAAGTAGTGGTGATCCACCACAACTCTTAGAAGTCGACTGTTTCGAAGTTTCCTACACACAGAAAACCGAAACTAACTTTAAACTTTATTCACTAAGTTCTACAACTCTAAACTAACTTTATATATTGGAGACTTGTCCAAAACATTTCCTATATGGTCTCTATTCAATTCCATACTTTACTTTAATTTTTCTATTACAAAATACTTGATATTCGATAATTTTCAAAAAATGGCAGCTTTGTAAACCTTCTTAAAATCACTCTAAAAACTTTCTAAATATCATATTTTGATCATAAAACACTATAGTCATGTCCTAAGATCAATATACAATACCTAGATGCATTAAAAATAATTATAACTTACTATATTACATGTTACTATTTTTATTGGGCATAAATAAGGGTTAATAAAAATTTACAGCTTTGTTTATTCATCTAAAACTTATTAAAAACTCATAAAAACATCATAAATTCATTATAAAACTCTTTTACAATCTACTAACATCATTATGAAACAAACCTATGCCTTAGAATAATTTTTCATAAGGTAAAACATGTTCATATTATTTATTCCAATGATTTTCATGACTACAAAATTTGGACAGCACTATAATTAATGTTTAAAGTCTTTAAAAATCAATCCAAATTCACCCAACAACAATTCATGATCATATTAGTGAAGTTTAAATAATTAAACCCATAAAACTCAAGAATTTCATAGTTTTATATACCCTAATCTAAAATTTCATGAACAACAAATAAATTCATGCTTTAAAATAAATCATAACTTCTTAAAAACATGATTGAAAGTTATAAAACATTATTAATCATAAATATAAACATGAATTTGCAAGATTGAATCAAAAAGAAAGAGAAGAAAAAAATAATTTTATATAGAGATGTTCGGAAATACCAAAAATGGAGGAGGGTGGCCGGTAAAGCAGTAGTGGTAGGCGGGGCGCATGGCGTGGCTCCGGCAAAGAACGAGTAAAACCCTTTTTTTTCCCTTTGGATATGATATATGTGTTTTATGTTTTGTTTTTCCCTCATTTTCGGTTGATTCTTATGCTAAATAATTAAGTTTGTGGCTTTTTTTTGGTTAAACATCGTCTTTTGATGTTAAGTTATGTTTTGGAACGGTTCTAGCATCTTTAGTAGACTTTTAGAGCTTTTTACGGTTATTTTATGTTTCCTCGGTTATTATGAGTGGTTTTTGGTTTGTTTTATAAATTACAGAAGCATTATAGGGAGTTATGAAGTCATTAGAAGCTAAAACAAGTCAAATTGTGCTTGCCTCGGGATGCGTGCCAAGTTACGAGAAGAAACAAATAAGATTTGAAGGAATTGAGCTAAGAAATAAGGAAGTTCGTCAAAGTTTTGTTGAGAATAATGCATGCGGGCGCAGCCCTTTATACCTTGTCCTTCTATGCACCCGCGGAATAGATTAGAAGCATCAGAAGTCACTTAATACTCACCATGCAGGCGCAGGGAGCAAATCTTCTTTGACCTATGCGGGCGCAGGTGCTGCGGTTTTTGAACAGATTGGCTTTTCCGCGCAGTTTTAGTTCGTGGGTTTTATTTTAATTAAAACCTAATCCTATAAATACTCTATGTATATGGGGCACAACCCTAACTAGTTTTTGGCATATTTTTAAACTTAGGAATCCTAAACAGTTTTCTCTCTAGGATTTAGAAGCGATTATTTTGTTTTAAACAATTCAGCTTTCAATTATTGCAATTTAATCTTCCTTTTCGTAATTTCTGTCCTTTAACTTTTCAATTCTTTATTGTTTATGATTCTTATTAATGTGTTAGTCTTTAATTTAGTTTACTTATTTTGTTAATTTAGTTTCTTAGTTTAATTTCTTAGTAATTAGATTCGTTTTAATTCTTGTTTTAATTTCTTTAGCCATGTGTGAGTAGTCTTTTTCTCTAGGGCTCGGGGATCTATGATCATGTTGTGAATATATTTTATGTTCATTAATTGATTCTTGGCTTTTAATTGAATTCCTATTATCGATTTCGATTGGTTGCAATTAGATTGTGGCCAGATTTAATTGTGAGTTAGGTAATTGTCGAAATCAAGGCCGAGAGGTAAGATTACCACAATTAGACCACTGAATAATAGGCAAAAACAAACTTATGCGAGCGAGAGCCGGTAAAGGAGTTTTAGGGGAGTCTAAGTTTGAGAGAATTAGTGAGCCCTAGTTCAATGAATGCCAATGAATTGTTTAATGAGTGTTTTATGAGTTTGTTGATTGATCACAGTGAACCAATTGCCCTAGGTATCTATTATAAGAGTTTAGTTCGTAATTTTCCCGTCATTTCTTTAGTTTTAGTATTTGTCTTCTTAGTTTCAGTAGTTTTTACCGAATTTTCCACTAAGGCCCTTTATACATTTTAGACTTTTTAAAACTAATAGAATTTAATAGCTTCCGTGTGGATTCGATCCCTACTTCCCTACCTATATTAGTTAGAGTTGTTCGGTTTATTTTTGAGAGGTGCACGATAGCCTTGTTCAAATTTTGGTGCCGTTGCCGGGGAGGCAATTTTTAATACTATTAGTCGGGTTAAAATTGTATCTTTTATTTTTGTTTTCGTTTTATTTCCTCGCCTTAAGGAACCTTCACGTTCTTTGAGGTAGTTCTCATTTCTGTTTAGAGTTTCGATTGTCTACAGGTATTAGGTTGTATGCCAGTTTGGATTGATCCTGAACCGGAAAGATCATTGCATAAGCGGGGTCGTAGAAGGAAGTACTTCCAAACGAACACTGGTTGAATTGACACAACTTTTTGCTGAGTTTAACATGTCCTATAGTTCTGATATGGAAGAGATGGTAGAATCAAAGTTCGACGAGAACAACATACCATAGAATGATAAACCACCGCCACCGCCGCCGCCACCACCTACAAGGTCTGTAAAAGACTATTCTCAACCGAGTTCTGCAATAGTGGGAGGTGGTTATCGAGTTCCTGATATAGAGGCCCTGAATTTTGAATTGAAGCCAGCTTTAGTAAACAATGTAGAAAGAAATTAGTTTGCAGGAACATTGAAAGAAGGTCCGAATTTGCATTTAAATAACTTCATTCAGTACTGCAATACAATTACGCAAGCTGGTGTATTTCAGGATTATATAAGAAATACGATGTTCCCATCCTCATTAAAGGAAAAGGCTCGTTCTTGGTTAAATGGTCTAAACATGGATACTATCAAAAGTTGGGATGACTTGGCTCTTGCTTTTCAAAGAAAATACCATCCTTCTGAGAGAACTACACAACTTAGGAGTCAAATTACGAATTTTAGTCAAGAAACTGATGAAACTCTTTATAATGCATGGAGAGATTTAAGGAGTTGTTGAGAATGTGCCCTCATCATGGACTTGATAAGTGGTTTTTACTGCAATCTTTTTGTAATGGTTTGGGTAATGAGAGTAGAACATTGCTTGATTCTGCTGCTAGCTTAGTGGTCGATTTATGAACCAAGAAGTTAATGCTGCATATGATTTGATTGAGGAGATCGCCATCTATAATTCTCAATTCGGTAATCCTAGAGGACATGCTAAGAGAGGAGGAAAACATGTGGTAGATGATGAATATGAGAGCTTGGCTTCACAAATCAATGCAATCCATGAGAAGCTAGAAAAGATTAACACACAATCCTCCAACCCAATGACAGTTGCTGCAACGGCAGCACTTTTGGGAGCTACTGATGCCTTCTGTGATTTATGCGGGTCTTTTGGGCATAGTATGCAAGCATGCCATAGTTCTATGGAGCAAGTATGTGCTTTTCAAGCTTAAAACAATAACCCATTCTCCAACACATACAATCCGGGTTGGAAAGATCATCCATACTTCTCCTACAAGAACACTTGCAATGTTCAAAATCCACAGCAGCCGCATTTTTCACCACAGCAACAGCAGGTTCAGCAATTTGCTCTACCTTAACCACCGGGTTTTAGTAGGCCACAATCTCCAGCACCACTCCCAACACCTCCATAGCCAACAAGCAATGAGTTTTCGGAACTGAAGAATATGATAATGCAAATGCAGAAAGCCATGGAAGCTATGCAGGCCCACAATCGGCAATTGGAAACTCAAGTAGCACAAATTGCTCAATCATCAGCTCCAAGGCAACAAGGCCATTCCTCCTTAACCTACTCCATTAAATACTTCATCAAGCAATCCACCTCGTGATCATTGCAATTTAATTGTAACAAGGAGTTGTACTTACTATGAAGGTCCTAGAATGCCTAATGATGATACTACCAATGTTGTAGATGGAACGAAGAGGACTAGTTCGGTTGTTATTAAAGACCTTGAGGAAGCAGCTGAAGAAAAGGAGAATGAAGCACCAAAGAAGCAAGCTCCTGCAGCAGATACAATTACCGATACAATTCCTCCCTCAAAGGCGTCGTTACCCTTTCCGAACAGGGTAACTAGGAGTAAGAACGATAATCACTTTCGAAAATTTCTTGAAATAATTAAGAATTTGCAAGTTATTGCGCCTTTCACTGATTTAATTACTCAAGTTCCTACTTACACTAAATTTTTGAAAGATATTTTGAGCAAGAAACGTGAGTTGAATGTAACAGAGACAGTTGCACTCACCGAGGAGTGCAGTGCGATCCTTCAAAATAAATCTCCTCCTATGTTGAAGGATCGAGGTAGTTTTTCAATTCCATGTAATATATGTCCTTTGTTTATTGATAAGGCTCTATGTAATTTAGGAGGTAATGTTGGTGTTATGCCCTTATCAATTTGCAGGAAGCTTGACATGGGAAAGCTAAAATATACTAATGTTACTTTGCAGATGGCGGATAGGACTATAAAATATCCTAAGAGTGTTCTAGAAGATGTGCCTATTAGAGTAGGAAAATTCTTTATTCAAGTTGACTTCGTTGTTCTAGATATTAATGAGGATGCTCACATCCCTATCATTCTTGGTAGACCTTTCTTACATACTGCAGGTGTCGTCATTGATGTTAAGAATGGAAGTTTAACGCTTTCTGTAGGAGATGATAAAGTAACATTTAATCTTAAAAATGCAATGAAAAACCCCATGATAGAGCATTCATGTTACAGGATCGATATTATTAATGAGATTGTTTTGGATGACATGCCTCGATCCCTTACAAAGGATCTTCTAGAGGCTCATTTATGTTTGGATGCTGATGCAGGTGAAGGAGATTCGGAAATTGATGCCATAGGCCATGAATTGAACAGTGTAAACATGAATCTAGTGGAAAGCCAAAGGTACCATTCATTGCCTCAACAATCATGTGCTATCAAAGAGGTAACACAACCCGAAATTAAACCCCTTCCCCCTAATTTGAAATATGCTTTTCTAGTTGATGATGAGATGTATGCAGTCATAGTTAACTCTAAACTTACTGATAGTCAACTTGAATGGTTATTAGCTGTGCTTCAAACTCATAAAAAGGTTATTGGTTATATTGATGATCTGACTGGAATAAGTCCTGATTTTTGCATGCATAGAATTCATCTAGAGGAAGGCCATAAGCTTGTATGCAGGGAAAAAGGAGACTTAACCCTAACATGCAGGAAGTGGTGAAGAAAGAGGTTTTTAAACTTCTTGATGCAGGTATTACTTATGTTGTGCCAGATTCTTAATGGGTAAGTCTTGTGCGGGTAGTTCCTAAGAAGGGAGGAACAGCTATTGTGCGTAATGATAAAATGAGCTTATTCCTACTAGAGTGGTTACAGCTTAGCGAATGTGCATTGACTACCGAAAATTAAATGTTTCCACTAAAAAGGATCATTTCCCTCTCCCTTTTACTGATCAAATGTTAGAAAGTCTAGCAACGAACAAATATTTCTGTTATCTTTAGATGGTTACACTGGTTTCTTTCAAATACCCATCAACCCTGATTATCAATCAAAAATAACATTTACATGTCCTTATGGTACTTTTTCTTACCATAGAATGCCCTTTGGTGTATGTAATGTTATTGCTACCTTTCAACGATGTATGATGGCCATCTTTTTTGAGTTCATAGAGTCTAGTATGGAAGTCTTCAGGAATGATTTTAGTGTTTATGGTACTGATTTTGATTCATGTTTGGCTAATTTGACTAAAGTGCTTAAAAGATGTGAACATGTGAGTTTGGTCCTCAATTGGGAGAAATGTCACTTTACGGTGACAGAAGAAGTTGTCCTAGGACATCTAGTCTCTGAAAAAGGTATCGAAGTTGATAAGGCTAAAATTCAATTTATTGAACAATTAACTCCACCAGTAAGTGTAAAAGGTGTTAGAAGTTTTCTAGGTCATGGAGGGTTTTATCGTCGATTCATTAAAGATTTTTCTAAAGTTGCTAAATCCTTAACTCAACTGCTATTAAAAGATGTCGAGTTTATATTCACCGATGAATGCAATGTATCCTTTAATTTGATCAAACAAGCACTGATCTCAGCACCCACTATTCAATCACCTGATTGGGAATTACCTTTTCCAATTATGTGTGATGCTAGTGACTATGTTGTAGGTGTCGTGTTAGGTTAAAGGAAAGATAAGATTTTGCATGCTATTTACTATGCTAGTAAGACTTTAGATCAAGTTCAGATTAACTATGCCACAACTGAAAAGAATTGCTTACTATAGTGTATGCTTGGGATAAATTTCACTCTTACCTTACAGGATCTAAAGTTATTATTTATACTGACCATGCAGCTTTAAAGTACTTAATTGGGAAGATAGAAGCAAAACCAAGGCTCATCAAGTGGATTTTGCTCCTTCAGAATTTTGATCTAGAAATACGTGATAAGAAAGGTGCTGAAAATGTGGTCGCAGATCACCAACCTAGGATTCAGTATGATAATGGGGAGATCTCAACCCCTATTAATGGCTCTTTTCCTGTTGATCACCTCTTAGCTGTGGTTTCTAATACTCCATGATTCCTAATTATGCTAATTACGTAGTTGGAGGAGTTTTTTCCTCGTGATCTTACCTATCAGCAACGGAAAAAGTTTTTACATGATGTTAGGTGTTATTTTTTGGATGACCCTAACTTGTTTCGTGAGTGTGCAGATGGCTTATATCGCAGGTGTGTACCGAATTGGGATGTCTACGGAGTTCTTCATCATTGCCACTCTTCACCCTATGGAGGACATGCAGGGCCAGCTAAAACGATGTTTAAAGTATTGCAATCAGGTTTTTATTGGCCTACAATACTCAACGATACTAGATATTTTTTCATGTCTTGCGATTCGTGCCAACGAACAGGTAATATCTCAAAAGCGCATGAAATGCCGCAGACAGGTATCCTAGAAGTTGAAATTTTCGATGTCTGGGCATTGATTATATGGGTCCCTTTCCTTCTTCTATTGGTAATCGTTTTATATTAGTGGCTGTGGATAATGTTTCTATGTGGGTGGAAGCAATTGCTTCTCCCCAAAGTGATGCTAACACTGTTTTGAGACTGTTTAAGCAGGTTATTTTTCCTAGGTTTGGAGTCCCTAGAGAAAAGGTTGGATAAGCTGCTAGAGAACTATGGTGTTTACCACAGAACAGGATTAGCAAATCATCCACAAACCAGTGGTCAAGTCGAGGTTTCAAACCAAGAAATGAAGTCCATTCTAGAGAAGACAATTGCGAAACCAAGAAAAAATTGGAGTAGCTTCATGATGCTTTATGGGCGTTCAGAACAGATTTTGAGACTCCAATTGGTACTTCCCCATATAGATTGGTTTATGGAAAAGCGTGCCATTTCCCAATAGAAGTTGAATACAAAGCTTATTGGGAAATTAAAGAATTAAACATGGATGCAAAGGTTGCGGGAGAAAAACGATTACTACAGTTGAATGAATTGGATAAATTTCGGCTAGGAGCATATGATAGTGCTAAAATCTACAAAGAAAAGACGAAAAGATGGCACGACAAACGAATCATGAAAATGGAGTTTGAAGTCGGCGATCAGGTTCTATTGTTTAACTCAAGACTTCGGTTATTCCCAGGAAAGTTGAAATCTAGATTGAGTGGTCCCTTTACAATGACAAATGTGAGCAAATTTGGCTATGTTGAAGTTCAAAGTGAAAAAGGCGAAGTATTCAAGGTTAACGGTCAAAGGTTGAAGCCATACTATGAAGAAGATGTCATCGCTTTGGTTGAAGTCATCCAACTCGATGATCCTAAAACACCTTGATCACTAATGCAGCCATGGTCAAGCTAGTGACCTTAAAGGAGTGCTTCTCGGGAGGCAACCCGATCTTTCTATCATTTTCTTTCTCGTCTTTCGTGTTTTTGTGTGTTTTCGGTTGCTTTCATAGTTTAGTTTAGCTTAGTTTAGTCTGTATTTTAATTTTTGAAGCCTAGCTAAGGGTCTAAGTGTTTCATGCCTAATTGGGGTAATTAAGGACAAATTAAGAGTTAAAACGTGCTTAAGTTTAATTATTAATAATAATTTATAATATAATTAGTTAATTATGGAGAAAAAGAAAAAATTAGCAAAACAACACTACAGAGGTGAGATACGGGGGCAACACTCAAATACTACACTCCTCTATCCGCCCAAATTTTAAAATCGAGAGTTTCTATTTTTCTATAGAAGGGACTTGCGGATGCAGCCCTCAAATGGGTTTTGTTCCCTGCGGACATAGGTTGCCCTTGCAGTCACTCGTCTTTCTTTTTCCGTTTTTTTTTTTTTTCCGCGTTGGGCCTATTCCTTTACACCTGCATATTTTGTTCCCCTCTCCCCGCCCCCAATTATTATTATTATTATTATTATTATTATTATTATTATTATTATTATTATTATTATTATTATTATTATTATTATTATTATTATTATTATTATTATTTTTATTATTATATCTTTTATTATTTTTTTATCTTTTAATCTCCTTTATTTTAAAATCTCACCTAATCTCTCTCCTAATCTCCCTTGGGGACCAAAGGGGTCGTGGTTGGGTGAGACGGGATGATTCTTCACAAACTACATTTATTTAGTGTTGTTGTGCATCGTCAATCGAGAACTCTGATTTTTTTTCCGTATTAATAAATTGAGTAAGATATTTAGTGATTGTGTAATTGCATTTCTTGATCAAGACAAAATGAAGGTGATTTTTCAAATAGAATGTTCAGCCTTGTTGCTCATCAGTAGAGTATGGAACTTATAATATATTTTGATATCAGGGAACTGTGGTTGGGGCACTATTCAGCAATTGTTTGAAGGGCGTCACATGAACTATATTGAGTGTGCTAATGTGGATTACAAATCTACAAGAAAGTGTTTAATGACAATACATATACACCTTTTATTATTGATTAAGTATAATTAACCATCATATTATTTGGAAATTTTTCAATAATTATTTAATGCACAATAGTTTAGCAAGGGAATTGAAACATAAATAGTACGGAGTAATAAAATTGTCCAACACATGCAATTTGATGGTCGATGGAGTATCCTACATCAACATGCTAACACCAAAATTGACGTTGACACTCTAGAGACATTATTGGAGTGTTATTAATTGCAATCACTAAATTAATATTAACATGTTATTTTTACAATGCTCTAAATTATAGCCAACTCACTTGCTATAATCTTTTATATCATAATCACTAGAGGGTTTTTTTTTAACTTTTAATCTCCTTATTTTAAAATCTCACCTAACCTCTCACCTAATATATCTAATTCTTCCTCCTACACACCATTAAAACCCCAAAAACTTCCAACTTGAAACCCCCATAACTCACACCATACTACTCTAAATTACTTCAAATTTTGACATAACACTCCTCTCACTACTCTAAACAATCTCTAGGAGTTCAAATTCGAAAAAAAGTCAACGAATCACAATACCTAGAGTTCAAATTATTTGAACTAACTTTGGCTTGATATTTGGATTTCTACTTCAATTTTATTGCAAATTCCTGCTCGATTATCATCTACTAAGGTATAACTTCCTTTTTATCCATGTTTTATGAAGTTTTACGAAGTTTTCATGAATTTCTAATTTTTGGGTATTTTTATTACGAATTTAATTTTTAATTCTAAACTTGATTGTTGTTGCTCATAAGTGCTTAATGATAATTTTTATGATTCATTATCATGTTTAGTGTTGTTAATTATGAGTAATTAAAAGTTTTGTGCTTAATTGTTGAGTGAGAGTTTTCATGAAATTTTTTACGATTGTTCATGAATTTGTTGAGAATTAGGAGTGTTAACTAGTTAAATTCATGCTTAATGTCATTAGAATGCTTAAAATCATGCTTTGAGTTGGTTTTAATGCTTACTTTTGGTTCTAGCTTTATTCATGAATTTTCATTAGCAACTCTAATATTGAACTTCAGTGCTTATAAAATTGGTTAAGAGTTACTGCTAACCTTAGCTAGTTAACTTCTATTTGCTCTCAAAGTGTCATCGGAGTTGTTTGGGTGATTATAGTTGCTAAATGGTTGGATTCATATTATGGTGGAAGTTGGTTTTTGTTTGGGTGTTCAATTCGATGTTTCCTTTGAATATGAGCTTGAGAATGTTGGTTTTGGATGCATAGAATATAAGTAATGCTTTTGGAATGGATGTTGTTGGTTCGTTGCACTCATGCCCTTAGTTGTTAAGAAATTTGTAGTTCTCATTGGTTTAGTTGCATTTACAAACTAGTCATGCCGAAATTTCCGCTCAACCTTGTTTGTAACTTTGACTTTATGATGACTACAATGCCTTGATTGTTTCATTGGTCATGCCATTACACTTCTTGCATCATATAATTCCTTATGCTTTCATATTGCCATGACTTTGGTTTTGAAACTTACTTCAATAGAATTCTAATCCTTGTTTTTCATGCATATATTTTGTAGGATAATGAAGAAATCTATTGGAAAATTACTTGGCGGAGGCCCCATGAAATCTCAGAAAACCGGGGCATCTTCTTCAGCTTCCAAGGGGAAACAACCATCATCCTCTAGAGCACCACCTCAAAACTGACAAGAAAGACTGAAACGATATGAGAAGCTATCCAAGAGAACAATTAGATCCACACGGTTCTTCCACAAGCAAACATGTGACAAGCTCGATATTATAGACCACGTGATGAGAATGGCTTACCGTAGCGGATGGGAAAACTGGATCAATGCCACTATGCCTGGTCCTGATGGTCAAACCCAGCAGATCCTACTTTAACACCCTGGAATTTCATACCTTCTTACTTCTCATTTTTCCAGAAAATATATTATAATTATTAAGGATTGTATTTATTAAAACTTATATATATGGAATTTATCAAAGTACTACAGCGGAAGTCTTAAAACCAAAACAATTTAAAACTAACTCCAAAACCATCTCCAAACTAAAAGTCAACTTTAAAATTATTACACTTCAGAACTATATTAATGGCCCTTAAAAACCAAAACCAAAACCAAAACTAAAAGTCTTTAGAAGTAAAACAATCATCAAAATAAATGTTAGTCATTCATAAGCAATAAAATAAAGTTACAAAACACAGCAAGCGCTCTCACTTCAGCCATCATGAAATGACTTTATACCCACTTGTACCTGCAGCTTTTCTTTTACTAGAAACCTACACACCACAAGTGGGTCAATGTAGGGTCAAGTCTAAGACAAATCCATGCACACAAAACAAATGGTCTGCAAAGCTGAGTACATAACTACTAAATACGATGCAATAAAGAAATATAACATGTACTCAACTTCGCTTTGACAACTTTTACCTGTGCATGGACTCAGTTAAATTAATTATTGGGCACCAACTTGGAAGCAACTCCAAGAAGGTATTACTATGTCACTTAAAGTGACGGATATCCATCGCATTAAAATAGAAAAGAGTACAACGTCTTGTACTCCAATTAGAAGACATAGATCATTGTTCCATACGACTCTCCCCCATTGTTCATACTCAAGGTATATACGTTCCAAGTGTTTTGTTGCAAGCCCTCTTACACTTTATGTGATTAACCGGTTTAACAATATTATGACTCTCATGCACCATCACATAAAGACATGCATCAAATCAAGCCAATTTAATTGTCTTCAATTTAAGGTGATTCAGAATTAATCTTATGTGTGTCCTTTTATTAAACTGAACTTCCCTTACCACACATTAACTGTGAGTGACTAATTACATACTTTCTTCTTGAACACACATTAAACTGTGAGTGGCAACATGTCTAAAATAATTGCTGATAACTCCTTTAAATCATGTGAATAAAAATTCACAACTACCTTTCTGATTGATTAAGTAACTAAACATCTTAAAAATAACCTCCTTTCTGGATTAATAAACTATTGGCCACAATAAACTGATCATAACATTCCAATTCAAGCTTATAAAAATTTTATTACTATTTAACATGGAATGCCATCATACTTTAAGAACATGCTACAAATAAACTTTTCATGCACATAATTTCATGATTCAAACAAGCACAACAATATTTCATATAATCAAGAATTATTCAAGCATGCAATCTAACTCCTGTGTTTGTCTTTGGTACTTACGTACCTTGTAAAGTAACTGTGCTCCGCCACAACTTCTAAAAGTGGACTAGTTCAAAGTCTCCTACATAAGGGAAAACCGAAACTAAATTAAAACATTGTTGACTATGTTCTATAACAACTATAAACTAACTTCTATATTGGAAACTCGTCCAAAACATTCCTTACATGGTGTCTATTCAATTCCATACTACACTTTACTTTTCTATTGTATCATTACTTAGTTTTCGAGACATATTTATGATTTATAAAACCTTAGTATGATTTTTATGCCACTTTAGAAAAGTGGACAGCAGTATAAAATTACGAAAACTCCTTGAAAAGCTTCAAAAACCACATAAATCAATCATACAATGTAATACTTAATTTATATGATCAATTTATGCTAATTCACTTTTAAACTTCATAAAACATTCTAAAAATTACATGTAACATCATAGAATTAATATGTGATCATACTAGCATAATATGAACGCTTAAAACTTAATTTAACTTGTTTTTATTATAATTTCAGATTTATTTATTAACTTTAAAGTCATGAAAAACTTATAAAAACATCATAATTTCATGGTAAAACTCTTCTACAATCAACTAACATAATTATGAAACCAACCTATACTTTAGAACAATTTTTCATAAGCCAAAACATGATCACAATATTTATTTAATTGAATTTCATGATTATAAGTTTTGGACAACAATTTATTTTATTTACAAATCCTCTAAAAATCAATTTAAACTGCATAAAATCATCATAAATTGACACAAAAATAATTCATGATCATAATATTGAAGTTTAAATCATAAAAACTCATAAAAATTCATAACTTGCATAACTTATAAACCCTAATCTAAAATTTCATGAACAACAATTTAATTTATGCCTTAAAACAAATCATAACTTTATTTAACATTATTAGAACTGATAAAAGCATGATTAAACATAAATATGAACATGAATTTGCAATAATAAATAAAAAAGAAAGAAGGAGAATTTTTTTTTTATAAAAGTACGAAAAAAATACCATAGAGGGGAAGGTTGCAGCCAGCGGTGGTCCGGTTGGGGTCTGGCTGGGCACGTATCCCAAGAACACAATTCTTTCTGTTTTCCGAAACTGCAGCCTTTTTTTTCCTTTCTATTTTTACTTTCGGAAATCCTCTCCCCCCCCCCCCCCCTTTTTTTTTTTCTTTTGTAAATGAAATTTGGATTTACATTCGTTTTGATATGTTGGCTGTTGTTGAAATTATTAATAGAATNATCTGAAATTTGGGTTGTAAGGGGGTATTTATAGGCCCCAAATTAGGATTTGGAAAAGCTCATACCTATCCTAACAAGTGGAAATTACGTTTAGGCCCTTGCCTCAAAATAAATTAGGAAACTTTTGAAAATTCAATTTTTAGAAGTTTTTAAAAATATTTTGAAAAGATAAAATATTATTTATGACCACAAATAATTATTTTTGATTAAAACTTATTTATTATTTGTTTTATTATTATTAATTTCTTTTTATTTAATATCCCTATTGAACATATTTTTTCAATAAAAATATTAAAATTATACGAATAAATACAAAAATACTTTCTTAAAATACGTGAAAATGTTGGGTATTACAGTCTACCCCCCCCCCCCTTAAAAAAGTTTCGTCCTGAAACTTTGTGTAGATTAGTGTATGGAATTTGAATAGAGACTACATTTACTTTAAACTTTCTTACTGAAATACTATGGTGTTGTAGACCTTAGACACTTACTTGACCATTTTCTAGTAGAAAAACATGAACTTCTTACTTAATAGTCGTAGAAACTCATAAAAACTTGCAAAATTGAGGGTACAAATGCGCAAAAAACAGGTCGCTTTCTGCCCCCCTTAAGAGTCCCCGTAACTCTACCACTAACCTGAAATAGCACTGGGTATTTTTCTCTCATCATATCTTCAGCTTCCCAAGTAGCTTCTTCAGTTTCTTGGTTAGACCACAACACCTTCACTATTTTGACACTCTTTCTACGAGTATCTCTAACCTTATTGTCTAGGATTTTAATTGGCCTCTCTTCATAGGTCAAACTTTGGTCTAACTCTATTGTTTCAGGTTGTAACACATGTCACTCGTCTGGCACATACTTCCTTAGTTGAGACACACGAAAAACATTGTGAACCTTGCTCAACTCCATCGGTAGTGCAAAGTTATAAGCTACCTTTCCAACCCTTTGCAAGATCTCATAGGGTCCTATGTATTTTGGGCTCAACTTTCCTTTCTTACCAAACCTCATCACCCCTTTCATTGGTGATACCTTAAGTAACACCTTATCGCCAACTTCAAACACAACTTCTTGGCGTTTTTTATCCGCATAGGACTTTTGTCTATCTTGTGCTGCTTGAATCTTTGCTTGTATTACTCTAATTTTGTCGGTGGTTTCCCCTATTAATTGAGGTCCTAGAATCACTGTCTCACTTATGTCGTTCCAACACAAGGGGCTCCTACACTTCCTTCCATACAAAGCCTCAAAATGTGCCATGCCAATACTTGCATGGTAACTATTCTTCTATGAAAACTCAATTAGATCCTAGTGATCCTCCCAATTCCCTTGAAAGTCCATCACACAATCCCTTAGCATATCCTCTAAGGTTTGTATGGTTCTCTCTGTCTGTCCATCAGTTGCTGGATGGAAAGCTGTACCCATTTTCAATGTTGTACCAAAGTTCTCCTGAACACTTTTCCAAAATTTCGAAAGAAACCTAGAATCCCTATCCGACACGATATCCTTTGGAACTCCATGTAGCCTCAAAACATGTTTTATGTAAGCCTTTGCAAGTTGTTCCATTTTCCAAGTCTCTTTCATGGGTATAAACACTACTGACTTAGTAAGCCTATCCACCACTACCCATATGGTATCATTCTGATTTTTCGACTTCGCCAAGCAAGTCACAATGTCCATCGAAATGCAATCCCATTTCCATCCAGGTATTTGAAGTGGTTGGACTTCTCCTTGAGGTCTCTTATGCTCAAATTTAACTTTTTGACAAGTAAGACATTTACTTAAAATTCAGCCACTTCTCTCTTCATCCTAGGCCACCAATACATCTTATAAAAATCCTTATACAGTTTATCGCCTCCAGGATGCACTGAATATGGGGTATTATGACCCTCCTCCATGATTCTTTGTTTCAAATCTTCACATTTCTATGGTACACACCACCTTCCTTTATACCTTAAACTTCCATCCTCATGAATCTTGAAATCCATAGGCTTTCCTGCTTTCATCTTTTCCCTAATTCTGTCCAGTTTCACATTTCCCTCCTTGTTCTTGTTAATTTCCTCAAGTATTGTTGGTTGGATACTAAGATTACAAAGAATTCCTTCCAATTCTCCCTCCTTTACTATTTCTAAGCTCAATCTCTCTATATCCTTACACAATTCATTAGCAACCACCAAGGTATTCATTCCATGTTTTGTTTTACGACTTAGAGCATCGGCTACCACATTGGCTTTCCCTTCATGGTACTAGATATCTAGGTCATAATCCTTAATCAACTCAAGCCATCTCCTTTGTCTCATATTTAAATCCTTTTGAGTGAAAAAGTACTTGAAACTCTTGTGGTCTATGTATATTCTAGATTTTACCCCATACAATTAATGTTTCCATATTTTTAAAGCAAACACTATTGCTGCTAACTCCAGATCGTGAGTAGGGTAGTTCACCTCATATGGTTTCAGTTGTCTTGAAGCCTAAGCTATCACCTTTCTATTTTGCATTAACACACATCTCAAACCATTTTTAGAAGCATCACTATAAACATCATAGGAGTCACTTCCATCTGGCAAGGTCAGCACTGGAGCTGTAGTCAAACGCTCTTTTAAAGTCTGAAATGCCTCTTCACACTTACTATTCCACTCAAATTTACAGTCTTTCTTCATTTATGAAGTCATGGGTTTAGCAATCCTCGAAAAGTCTTTTACAAACCTCCCGTAATAACCTGCTAACCCTAAGAAACTCTGTACATCCGTTACATTCTTAGGTGTAGGCCACTCCTTAACTGCTTCAATTTTGGCTGGATCTACTTCAACTCCCTCTTTAGACACAATATGTCCCAAAAATTCTACTTTCTCCAACCAGAACTCAAATTTCGAGAACTTAGCATACAACTCATTCTCTCTTAATGTCATCAAGATTGTCCTCAAATGTTCCACATGTTCTTCCTTACACTTAGAATACACCAAGATGTCATCAATGAAAACTAATATAGAATGCGTTTTTGGTAGGGTCACTTCAACTAAATACGTGGAAAGGAAACTAGAGAGCTACACTTCGGATGGACAGGTGTTGGCTTGTTCACTTCATGATGGCTTAGACCTCGACAAAAAAAGGGAACAAAATCCTTGAAGGATTTTTTTCCCCCTCCGATGCTTAAGTAAGTATTTGTGGGAGGATTAAGGTTAAATAACAATAATTAACAATACTAATCTAGAGAGAGATTTTAGAGAGAGAGACTCTAGTATTATGTAAGAGTTGTAGGAGAGTGAATGTGCTTGAATGAATGCCCCCATGGGGTATTTATAGGCAAGATCACCAAGGGTGACCTGGGGTTTTGGGACACTTGTCCCTTGGTGATTGGCTTTGCGCCTTTATGAGCCCTTGTTGGGCTTTTCAAACCTTTGGCCTTTGGCCCATAGCATAGATTAGTCTCTCCTTCTTAAACCGAACACGTGGCACGATCTCAAGGGCGATACGTAGTCGTCCATGCAGTCCGTAGACTGAATATGACTTGGCAACTTACATGATAAATGGGACACGTGGCCCAGTATTATGCTTACACGTGGCATGATTTGGCGTGCCACATCATTTGTCCCTTAGTTGGGTGTTTGGATCCATAATCCATGCCCCAACCGACGTCTCTTTCCCTTCCGGAAGTTATTTTGTAACCTTCCTTAGCAGTTATTAATTAATGCCGCAACCACCCTCTTTAGGTTTTTGGGGGGAATTTCAAATTTGAATGGGGAATTTACTTTTCTACCCCTTCAAATTTTTCTATATATATAGGGAATTAAAGTTGATGTGGCACACCAAATCATGCCACGTGTCAGCATAATACTGGGCCACGTGTCCACTAAAAGACCAAGTGGCACTGCCACCTGGCAATGACTAGACCACGAAGATGGCCTCCACACGGCCACGTGTCGTTGTAAGATTGGGCCACGTGTCCACAACAAATAATTAAAAGGAGAGGAACCTCCACCACTTGTCGCAATCTTATTTGAGGTTACAAGGTAGGATAAAAGGAAGAATTTGGGCCTTGAGGCTTGAATGTGGAAGCCCATGAGGCTCGATCAATTATCAACCAATTAGACAATGACAAATGTCATTCTCCTATTGGTTAGCCTCCAATCCTAAGGGCTATAAATACCGCTCAAAATCATCATTTTGGGGGCATTCAATTTTCATTCATTCTTACATCATACTAAGAGAAATTATCTTACTAGTTTCCCTCTCTAGATTACTAAGTTGTTAATTGTTGTTAATTTGCCTTAATCCTCATACAAATACTTACTTAAGCATCGAAGAGGGAAAAAATCCTACAAGGATTTTATTCCCTTGTTTAGCAGGAATCGAGGTCCGAGCCGTCAGGAAGTGAACAAGCTAACACCAGTTCATCTGAAGTGTAGCCCTCTAATTCCCTCTCCACGTATTCAGTTTAAATGACCCTACCAGGAACTCTTTCTACGTCATTTGGCGCCGTCTGAGGGGAGGGCACCTGTGGATGGCTGGTGGTTCACTTCCAACCGAGGATGAGACTCGGTACCTTGACCGATCCGGGAACTACGAAACCGGACAAGGAACTGGCTCTCCTAAGGGAAAGCAATAGAGGATCAACCCGTGACTATGGGTCAACTCAAGAGTATCTTGGAAGGTCTCAAAGAGTCCTTTACGGATGCTCTACGGGAGCATTCCTCCAAGAGAACTCATGAGGAGGGTGATCCTCGTCAGAGAAAGCTTAAAGGAAAGATGTATCAGGAAGATCAAGGTGAAGGAAGACTAACTTTCCAAGAGAAAGTTGAAAAAATCAAGAAGGAATGAACTCCATTGAAAGCTCATTGGGGCACAGTCAGAAAGTATCCTGTCACTCCTAAGTATAAACCAAAGCGGGAGGTGGCAAAAGGACAAACTGAAGTAAGCAGGACAAGATCCGATGCTAGAGATTTCATTGAATTCAAGAAGACCTTAGCTCATGATGCTAGAGAGTATATTGAGGGTAAGAGAACTTCTAGTAAGGATGCTAGAGAAGTTATCAATGAAAGGAGGGCATCTAGCAAAGATGCAAGAGAATATTTGAACTCCAAACGAGCCCAACGTGAACAGATTCGCTCTGACTCGTTGGGTTCAATTGCAACCAAAGAGATGTCTGATTCACATCCATTTACTCTTGAATCAGATAAACATGGTGATGAAGAGAATCTGAGATACAAGATTGAGAAGAAGAAAGCTGAAAAAGCAGATCAAGCTAGAAGAGAGCAAATGATCCAATACTGGGAGAACAGGGTGAGACCTGAGGAGCTTTATATGGCCAAGCAGGACCTAATGATCCTACGGGATTCATCGGGGATAAAGTGGGTTCTATGTCTATGAACTGGACAACCCCATTTGCTGCATCAATCATGATGGCTCCTTGCCCAGTTAAGTTTAAGATGCCTAATGTAGAGGCTTTTGATGGAACAACTGATCCAGAAGAACATTTGGCAACATACAAACACTTGATGTATTTTCAAGGTTTGGATGATGCAACTTGGTGCCGCTATTTCCCAGCAACACTTAAGGGAATAACTCAGAAGTGGTTTAATAGTTTACCTGACCAATCCATCAACAGTTTCCATGAGTTGAGTACAACCTTTGTACATCATTTCATGGCCAACAAACGTAAGAAAAAGACTAGCATGCACTTAGCTAAGATAATGCAAGGTGAAAAAGAATCCTTAAGAAGCTATGTACAACGATTCAATCTTGAATCATTGCAGATACCTATCCTTTCTGAAGGAGTTGCTTTTGATAGCTTCTTCAGAGGGCTCCGTGATGGAACCTTTAAGTTTGATGTGGTCAGAAGGAATTGTCAAACCTTGAAAGGGATCTTGGAGGAGGCTGAATGCTTCATCCATGCTCAGGAGCTATATGCTTCAACCCGCAAGGACAGGAAGGACGATAAGAAGAATGATCATGGATCAAATGAGGCGTGCCACATGGATGGCTGGCTCATCAAGCAAGGGAAAATCTCAACATCGTAAGAGAAAGTCGAATGATATACGAAGGTTTGAGTTCACTAAGGATCTCCGTTCTGTCTTCTAGGAGATCCGAGGAAAAGTTGATATTGACGATCCTCCACCTTTGAGAAGTCCAAAGGAAGATCGGGATTCGAGTAAGTATTGCTACTTTCATAAAGATGTGGAGCATCATACAAATGATTGCTTCATTCTTAGAAGAACTCTTGACGCTCTTGCTGCTAAAGGGAAGATTGGTCAGCACCTGATCAAGTCATCCGACAAGAATGTAAAACAGAAGTCAGATTCTAAAGACGAAAAAGCCAAAGGAGGATTATGATACTGACAAATAAGATGTTATATATGTAATCTCGGGTGGGTTTGCAGCTGGCGGACCTACCATGAGAGGAAGCAAAGAGTATGTTCGAAGCCTTTCTTGAGAATCATCCTCTGAAACAGGGGCAGATGTAAAAACCAAGTTTCCTGAAATATTGATCAGCGATAGAGATCGAGGCAAGGTTCGAACACCTCATGATGATCCCTTGGTGGTAGAGTTGAAAGTAGCAAACATGAAAGTAAAAAGAATACTTGTTGATACGGGAAGTTCNAGGAAGTTCATCCGATATCATCAGTTACAGTTGTCTAAGGAAGTTGAAATACGATTCTTCTAAACTTGAGCCTATCCACCATCCCATCATTGGGTTTGGAGGAGGAGTTATCCATCCATTAGGAACTTTCACCTTGTCGGTTCGAATGGAAGATAAAGATTGTGCTAGAAACATGTTGGTCAAGTTCCTTGTGGTGAAGGAGCTACAAGCGTATAATGCGATCCTTGGAAGACCAACTCTGAATGCTGTTAGGGCAGTAATTGTTACTCATCTCATGCTCATGAAGTATGAGTGTAACAATGGAACTGTGGGAACCATCCATGGAGATCAGCAGTTGGCAAGAGAATGCTATGTTACAACACTTAAAGCTGAAGCGTGGTCAGGTGATGTTGGGGAAACAAGTAAGCAAAGAAAGATTGAAGAAGCCCCCAAAGATCAAGTAATGGTTATTCATAGTTTGAATCAAGTTCCTAGACCTCAACCTGGAGGTGAACATTAAGACTTTGTGTTGGATGAGTTGAAGCCTGATAGAACGATGAAAATTCAACAGACCAGGGCATTTCTGCTAACTTTGCTTCAGTAGGCTATCCTCAGGCCAATGGACAAGTTGAAACTTTCAATAAGATAATCAGTGATGGACTAAGGAAGAAGCTTGAGAAGGCTAAAGGATTATGGGTCGATGAATTATACAATGTCTTATGGTCGATAAGGACCACCGTCAAGAACTCAACCGGAGAAAGTCCCTTCATGTTTGTGTACAGAGCTGAAGCTGTTCTTCCCATAGAAATGTGTGAACCTACTCTTAGAGTGACGCTGTATGATGAGGATGCAAATTGGGAATTGATTAAAGCTTCTCTTGATACCCACCCTGAAGTGAGAGGTAATGCCTTGCTTAGACAGCAATTGTACAAGCTTCAGATGGCTAGAGAACATAATAAAAGGGTTGATCATAGGCCCATGAAGCTTGGAGATCTGGTTTTGAGAAAGATAGAAGCCATAGGATGGGCAAATGAGCAACGCAAGTTGACTAAGAATTGGGAAGGACCCTATGAGATTGTGGAAATTGTTCGAGATGGTATATATCGACTCAAGAGTTTGGATGGTTATGAGCTGCCACGAACTTGGAATGCTAATAACTTAAAGAAATATTACACATAATCCTGATTTACGGAATCAAATGAATAGGCTACGGCCATATAAATAAGGTCCAAGTTGATCTTTTTTATAGAAACTGAAGTTTACATATGTATTAAAATTGGCTACGGGCCATAATTAATGAAAACTCTATTTCTGTATATGTGATAATTTAATTTATTACATTTTATTTTGCTTATTAAGCAAGGCTAGGGCAAGACCCTAAAGCCCTGGTGAATCTTATGAATTCCCATTAGGGCAAGACTAGGGCAAGATCCCAAAGTCTAATTTGTTACTTAAGGAAAAAGAGACTTAAGACAAAGGAAGTAGGACTAAGGGTCTTACAATTAGACCAAGTTTCTTAAAAGTAGGACTAAGGGTCTTACAATTAGACCAAGTGTCTTAAAAATGTGACTAAGTGTCCTTGAAAATGGTAAGGGCATTAAGATTAAAAATCTATAATACTTGCTTCGATTCATTAAGTTTAAGGGTAATCAATACTAGAACTTCTAGTAAACTTAGGAATCTCAGCAAAAGGCTGATCTTGGTAAACTTGAAGCTTAATTTGGGGCAAAGAGAACCCTACAAGCCTATCAGAAATGGAAAAAGGAGATAAAATTTCAAAGTTACATTTAAAATACTTTTTACGAGGAAGTATTCTCCATAGGGACAATAAGTATTAAGATTGGTAGATGAGTAGTTATGAATTTCCTAAGGGAAACCATAAGTAAAGTTCCTAAGATCCCATGGGGAACCTTAAGAAGTTGAACCAAGAGTTCATATTTTTAAACTTGTGATGCAAGATCCCATGGGAACCTTGAGAAGATAAACCAAGAGTTCATATTTTTGTGCAAGGAAATCAAGCTTCAAGATTTAATAGAGTTAGAACAAAGATTGCATTGAAAGAAATTTAAATCAAATATTACAAGATACACTTTAAAAGTGTTCCTACTGAAATCACAGTTCAAAACATTCTAAACTAATATTGTTCAAACAAATTAAACACAATCATTAAAAGTTTGAAGAAGAGAATCAGCCTTGATGTTTGTCATTATGGACTTCTGAAGCTTCTTTGCTCTTCTCTTCTTCTTCATCTTCACTCCCTTCTTGAATTTCTTCTTCTTCTTAATAGTGAAAGGTAACCCCTTATAGGTAACGGGCATATAAATTGCACGAAACCTGTTTTTTTTTTTTTTATGTAACGGGCAAAGTTTAAACCGTTACCTTTGAGCTGCTTTTTCCAACTTTAGATAACGGGTCAAATGTTCCCCGTTACCCAAACAAGTTTATATTTCGGGCTATTAATAGCCCGTTACCTAAACATCTTTTTGGGTTGGCGGGTTTTTCTATATGTAACGGGCCTTTCTCTGCCCGTTACCTAAAGTACCTATCTTTTGGCATATCATTAGTGCATAAGTAACGGGCGTAGTATGCCCGTTACTTAAATATGTTGAAGGTAACCAAAGATGACCGTTATCTATTTGATGTGGGATTCTCAACTGATGTTCAGTTAATATAAGTCACCATCTTCCCTTAAAATAAAAAAATAAAAAGAAATTAATCACCACCAACCACCAACCTATTCGAACTACAATTTCAGTTTGAAGAATTCTTCTAGATCTCCACTACCTCCACTACAATCACCACCAATTTCGAACTACAATCACCACGAACTCCACTACCTCCTCAAATTCGAACTAAAATCTCCACCACCATCTCAAATTTGAACAACCAACTCCACTACCTCCTCAAATTCGAACTAAAATCTCCACCACCATTACAAATTCGAACAACCAACTCCACTACCTCCTCAAATTCGAAGTACATGCAATCCCACCACCACCTTAAATTCGAACAACCAACTCAAGTCAAAACCTAAACTTCACCTCAAATCAAATTTTGTGATTTTTTGCTATTTTATCGTTTTCTTGCCGGAGTTCGCTAGCCTCCCCGTCTTTTTCCTTGTTGTTGATCCGGCGTCTATACTGGCGAAATCCTGCAAGTGCGTAAATTTAAGGTTTGTGTTCCTTCTTAATTATGTTTTGCATCCAAAATTATTAAAATTTTTCCCCAATTACATTTTATCAAATTTGAGTATGGCGTTTTGATTATCATAGTATGTAGAATTTTATGATTGTGTGAGTTGATTATACTGAGTTGATTCCGATAATTCTTTCAATTACAAGGTATATTCCGATATACTGAGTTGATTATATTTTCTGGTACTTCTGCAGTTTTAGGAGGGTCGTTTTCTTCTTCACTGTGCCCACCACCTGGGCTGCATTGTCCTAGCCTCTTAGGCTATTTGTTTGCTGACATGAGCAATAGCCATCAGTTTTTTTTTATGTTGTGGTTTATTGTTTTAAAGCTCAATTTTTATCACTTGAAACCTGTATGCTATGCCTTTGATTCAATAGGAGTAAGATTGAATACCTTAAGACCTCATATCCCACATGATTGCTTAGTAAGATTAATGTTGGATGACAATATTTTGCTGTTTTTATTTTTATAACAATCAGTGATCTATTAGACAATAGTGAGTGATGCTCATTGCACGAAACATGGGATTAGATGTGATATCTTGATGCTCTGTCTTTTATTTGAGAACGGAAAAATATGATGGTGAATCCATTTACTTGGGTGTGTAGGTGGGGAGATTGTTTGGGCTCTGAATTTGTTGCTTATTTACTTAGTTTGTTAATTTACAGTAGACGACGTTGTTAGTACCCTTAGATTCATAGTTACTATACCGGATCTACTCAACAAGGTGCATGCTATTAGATTACTTGTAGGTTGTGAAAAAGGAGGAAAATTGGAATACAAGATGGAGCTTAGTGAGGGACCAAACTGTAATTAAATTTCAAAGTTAAGAACAACGGAGTATTTATTCTTTTAAGAATGAATAATAAGCATGCAGAACTTATACATTCTGCATCCAATAGTTTGAACTTATTACAAGCTTAAATATTTTATGAATTTGGCTTCCTCTTAATTATAACAGGATGGCTAGCACCTAGACTGTGTCTTGGCTTAGTAGGCCTGTAATCATCTACACCTTCATGGAGGTGCACTAAGTCAGGATATCTGCCTTGTTGTGACGTAATTTTGTCTGAATTGCTTACATATAAATGACCGGCTCCAGGACTGTCCCCTGGTTTTGTTGGTCGGAAACCATCTGTGCATCTTTCACTAAGACAATATCCAGTTCCCTATGCAGCACTTTTGTCTGTGTTTAGATGGCCAACACCATGACTGCTAGTAGGGGATGGCGGTTGAAAATCATATGTAGATACCATTGCTGAATCACTGAGAAAAGCGTTAGGTGTTGCTGAATCATAATGTATGAGGTTGTAAGTTTTGTTATTGAGTTTCTAGGTTGCCTTTAATTTTCTTCTCTTTAGGTTAACTTCTTTCTAGCATGTCATGACTTGATTTTTGACTGCTAAAGCTTCATTATGTCAATGATTGAGATCATTTCAGCTTGTGTACTAAATTTTTGAGGTTTTGTTGCCAACTGGCATAAAATCTATTAGATATTAAAGGCATAAAATTGGTTTTTACTATGATATACAAGAAATTCTATCTTTTAGCAGAGAATGTTAAATTTACCCAGGATATAAGTTGGCGTACTGTTAGCATTAAAGTAATGAAGTCTTTTGACTTCATGCTATTCTACAAAGTATGAAGGCTTGTTTTGGCATGGTTTTGTTTTAGTGCAGTGCTGGTTTATTTTGGGGTTTTGTGCAGACTGTAGAATGTAGTGATAATGCAAACTGCACAATATAACACAGAAGACTTGGCAAGTTTTGACACATAAACTGCATGAATCAAGGCATACATAGTTGCATACTTATATAGTACTAGCTAGCATACAATATAAACTGCACTAAAAACAAAAAGAGAGAAATAAGGTGGAACTGGGACTTTATTTTTTAATGAGTGATTTTAATGTTATTGAAGTTGCAAAATGAAGGAAATTAAAGTAATCACCGACATTAAGAAGTAAATTAAAATTAAAATTGAAATAAAAACACCTTTGTTAAAAACCTTGAATTGGTCTAATGTTTTGTACTTTAATTCCCATATTAAATTCACTAGTGAATTGAAAGTTTGTGTCTTTCAGACATAAAGTCGAACATTTGGTGTACAATTCAAGGTGTTTTTTAAGGTTAGGTTTTGATCATTATTTTAAGGTGTTGTTATTTAGATTGATCTGACTTGATTAGCCAAAATTAAAGCAGTTTAATTCCTTAATTAATGTGATGCAATGCTGTAAAATTATAGCATATATATGACATATTTTGTTTAACTTATGAGTTTAATGCAGTTTTGACTTTTGATATTGCTATGTTGATCTTTATTCTATTGTCAGAGCATGTTATATAATTAATATTTACATTCGGCTGTGTAGCTAAAAGATTGTTCATCGTTGATATATCAAGCTATAAAAATTATACATTTTGCTTGCACTCACAAGCGTTTATTTTACTGATTCAGTCTACAGAAGAACAATCAGAACACTGCTAGGATCAGAACACAAGCTGCAGAATATCTGTTTTTTACAACCAAAAAGAACAGTTGTGACTACCACAGGTAGAGGTAGACGTGTCCAGCTGTGTGTGGGTCCGTCACCAAAGGATATTTGGTAAGTTTTGCTAATTCTTACTCTTGCTTCTTTAAAATTCAGTTCACACCTACTCTTTACATTAAGTTTACTCTTAGCTACTCTCAAACTCAATTTGGTTATTGTAGTTCTATTATGGTGTTATTATGGTGGTATTGATGTACATAATCTAAATGGTTGAAGTTATTATGAATTAATTGTTTAGAAATAAATGAATCAAATTTTATATGTTGAAGTTCCAATGTCAATTACACTAGTATAAACATGTTGATACAAGCATTTCATGTTACTTAATCTAAATGGCTAAAATTATTAAGAATTAGAAATATATGGATTGAGTTATTTTATTTTGAAGTTCTATGTCAAGTTGACGCGATACTTCTTTCCTGATTTTACATTTTCCATTATTATTGTTGTCTAGAAAGATTAGATTGTAGGAGTTACTACTTGAAGCATTAAGTTCAACTTACTTGAATTTATATTGTAGTTGTCATATTTGATAAGAATAGTAATTCAAACGGATAGTTTGTCCACTATGATATTCTTTCTACCGTGCAGTAAATAATTGGAAATATGACTTATTCTTCTTGTTGAATTGCTTCATTATGTTTTGCTAGAAATGAATCGTAGTTGGATGTATGGGGACCGTTGGCAACGTGCCTATCTAGATGGGGTTTTGGAATTTTGTAATAGCGCAGTGAAATATCGTTCGGATTATAATGAGGAATTAATCTTTTGCCCTTATCGTGATTGTGATAATATAAAGAGATGGGTCGATGTTAAGATTATTGAAAACCATTTGTTGAGTGTTGGGTTTACGGATAACTACCAGGTTTGGTACTACCATGGTGAAAACGTGGGTTCTATGGACACCAATGAATTTCATGTGGATAATGAGGTTGTTGGGGATGACATTAACGATGTTCATGAACCCATACAAGGTGATCAAAATGAAATGGAGGAGATGATGGGTGCGATGGGTGACAATGAGAATGATCAACCAAAGATGTTGGATGATTTAAAAAAAGCCGCAGAGACACCTGTTTCTAGTTCTTCTAAGTATTCTAAGTTGTCTGCAACCTTGACACTATTTAACATCAAATCTAAGAGTGGATGGAGTAATGACAGCTTCGATTGGTTGTTGGAAACCTTAATGGACATGTCTACAGCCGATTTGCCTAAGTCCACCTATTTCGCTAATAATTTGATGAATCCATTAGGCTTAGGGTATACAAAGATAGATGCATGTCCCAACGATTGCGTGCTCTTTCAGAAGGAGTATGAGAAGTTGCAATCTTGTCCGATTTGTGGAGAATCGCGTTACAAGCGAGAGGGTGCAACCCCGGACGCGTCGGAGTGGCCTCCAGCCAAGGTTTAGAAGACTGTTTTCAATGAAGAAAGATGCTAAAAACTTAGTTTGGCATGCTGAGGAAAGATAGAAAGATGGGTTAATTCGACATCTGGCTGATTGCGAACAATGGAAGAACATTGATAAAGAATTTCGAGCCTTTGGTGAAGATCCTAGGAATTTGAGACTTGGTTTAAGCACAGACGGGATGAACCCCTATGGTACTTTGAGCAGCACACACTGTACATGGCCAGTGTTGTTGACCATATATAACTTGCCTCCATGGTTGTGCATGAAGCGCAAGTACATCATGTTGTCACTCCTCATTTCGGGTCCAAAACAACCTGGACATGACATAGATGTGTACTTAGCGCCTCTAATTGATGACTTGAAACTGTTGTGGCATGAAGGTGTGCCAATGTTTGATGCCCATACGAATACAAATTTCACACTGAAGGCAATGCTTTTTTGCACAATCAATGATTACCCAGCATATGGTAACTTGTCGGGATATAAAGTAAGATCGGAGCAAGGATGTCCAATATGTGAAGAAGACATGAAGCCAAAGTATCTTAAACATTGGGGAAAGAATGTCTTCATGCATACTAGGAGGCACTTACCACGGTTTCACCCTTATCGAAGGATGAAGTCTCAATTTAATGGGGAGACTGAGCATGGGATTGCAAGAAGGCCACTCAGCGGAAAACAAGTTTATGATCGAATAAAAGATGTGAAAACACGATTTGGTAAAGGTCATCATCAACCTTGAAAGAAGGGTGAACTATGGAAAAAAGTTTCCATACTTTGGGATCTTCCATATTGGAAACACCTAGCTGTTAGACAGTGCCTCGATGTTATGCACATCGAAAAAAATGTTTGTGATGCACTTGTGGGGACGTTGTTGGATACTCCAGGGAAAACCAAAGATGGTTTAAGTGTTCTTAAAGATATGATGGAAGACAACATTCGACCCAAGCTATGGCCAGAGTACAATGCAGATGGAACCAAAGCCTTTTTACCTCGAGCTTGCTACACATTGTCACGATATGAGAAAAGAAGGTTTTGTGAGTGCTTGTATAGAATCAAGGTTCCAACTGGTTATTAATCTAACGTACGACGTCTAGTTTCAATGACTGATAAGAGATTGATTGGCATGAAATCGCATGATTGTCATGTCTTGATGCAGGTCTTCCTACGTATTGCTCTTCGTGGTCTTATGTCAAAACATGTTAGGCATGCTATACTGAAGTTGTGTTTATTTTTTAATAAAATATGCAAAAAAGTTATGGATCCTAAGGAGCTTCACATGATGCAAGATGAACTGATTGAAACACTTTATAAGTTTGAGATGGATTTCCCACCTTCTTTTTTTGACATAATGGTTCATCTTATAATGCATATAGTACGTGAAGTCAAGGAAGTGGGTCCTGTTTTCTTGCTGTGGATGTACCCATTCGAGAGATACATGGGGTTTTTGAAAGACAAAGCAAGAAATCCAGCAAAACCAGAGGCCAGTATAGTTAGAGGGTACACGGCTGAGGAGTGTTCGAATTTTTGTGCTGTGTTTCTAGCTATGGGTCAAGAAATTGGTATGGGTAAATCTCGTCATGAGGGGAGACTTGAGGGGTATGGTACGATGGTTCACAAGCAGATCAAACCTCGTAGTGAAAGATTTCATCAAGCACACCAGTGTGTTCTCCAACACCTATCTGATGTCCACCCTTATGTTGAAAAACACTTGGCTTATTTGAAAAGCAAAAATTCAAAATACTCTTCATTTACGATAATGTAAGAGCGCAACCGTACTTTTTCCGAGTGGTTTCAAAACCAAGTTTATTTAGAAATGAATGTGCCTAATTCTAATTTATCTCTGATACAATAGCGTGTCTTGCAAGGGGTCCTCAATCTGTTGTTTCTTCTTTCCAAGGCTATGATATTAATGGCTTTTGCTTTTCCACCAAAGTCCAAGATGACAAGGGTGTTCAACAAAATAGTGGTGTTGTTGTTGTTGCATCTTCTTTTGAATATTCAACTTCCAAGGATATTAGACCAATTAGTGCAACGCAATCGTATTACGAAGTTATTGATGAAATATGGGAGCTTGATTATTTAGGTTTCAACATTCCATTGTTCAAATGCAAGTGGGTGGACAATCGTCGTGGTTGAAAAATAAGTGAGAAAGGGATGACTTTGGTGGACTCAACTCGATTCAGTGACACTGATGAACCCTTTGTATTAGCTTCGCAGGCAAAACAAGTGTTCTACATTGTAGACAATGTTGATCATCAATGGTGTGTCGTTGTACAAGGAAAGAGAAAAATAGTTGGTGTTGATGAAGTGGTTGATGAGGAAGAGTATGATAAGTTTGACGATACTTCTCCTATGTATACTGTGGTGAATCCTTTAGGGGATGGAGAAGATATTGTTGATGATGAAATGTATGATCGTGAAGAAGGCAATGTTGTTGATGTCCAACAATGACATTGACATCATTTTGGTATAACTTAGTTAATTGCAATATAATGTTTTTTTAATTCATTTTTCATTTGAGTATTGTGACAAATTGTACTTGATTCCATTGTTTTTTGAATTATTTTTCATTCAGTTTCGTAGTTGCAATGGTTTTTTCTTTCCAGGTACATAAGGTATCATAATGGCCGAACACCATGAGACACAACAACTTGAGGAAAATGTCCTAGGTTTGTTTATGTTGCCTTTTTGCTCATTCACTTTCTGAGTTCCTGAATCTTATGAAGTCAGATATACCTAAATAAATTATACGTAATCATCATGTTTTATGCCTAGCTAAATAATGAAATGACTTATACATAATCAAAGGTTAATTAATGAATGAATTGGCCACACAATGCAGAAAACGAGGGCCCAAAAGATAAACCAAAAAGAGGGAGAGGTCCAACGAAAGGAGTTCAATCAAAGACGCCCATGGTGCTTGACTTCGATGCTTATGATATGCCTGTAGGAGATTGGTCACGACAGTATGGGTCACATGTAGGCCGATGTTCACATAAGATTGACATCAACATCACAAGTTCGAGTGAGGTTCCTCAAGCACAAAAGGATAATATGTGGGAGGAGACAAAGGTATACTTTTGTTGCTCATATGTTAGTTTTAAATGTCGATATCCGACATACATAGTAACATCATTATTTCACATTTTGCTTATTTCATACATGCAGCGCAAATTCCACATTGTTGATCCTAATGGTATAAGAAAGGGGAATTTTCTTAGAGCCGTTGATGCTCGATATCGATCATGGAAGTCTTGGTTGGTTGCTCGTTTTGTAACTAGGACTAAAGCCCCTAAAGACAGAAGCCCCAATGCAAACCTCAAGCCTTGGGAGTTGTATGAAGGGGTGATTACAGAGGATGGTTGGAGGAAATTTGTTGAGCACATTGATTCATGTGAATTTAAGGTATTTTCTTATACACCAATTGTGAGAAGATCTTAGAATTGTGAATTTGTCAATTGAAAATTTTGATGTGTAAACTGAAAATTCGTAATTGTGAACTAAAATTTTGAATTGTGAACTGAAAATTCTGCTTTGTCATTTAAATTTTGCAAATTCCGGAGGATATCTTCAACTAAACATTCTATTTTGCAATTGCCACATAACACTAATTATTTAATAGCTGATTGAGATGTAATTGATTGATAATTGCAAGGTAACTTTAAGCCCTCATGGGATTAGTTTCCAACCTTAAACTGTTTTTTTTTCAAATAGGCAAAAAGTGCAAGGGGCATACAAAGTGCAGCAGCTAACATCCATCGCCAAAGATTAGGGCCCAGATCTTATGCAAGAAGTAGAAAAGAATGGATTGACAAACAAAAGTTGCCTACTCCGACAAGCAACCTCAGTGGGGAAAGTAGTAGCATTATGAGTGAAAGGGTAGACACTAGGCCACTGGAATGGTGTCTAGCACATATGAGGAAAACGAAAGATGGGAACTATGAAGTTGATCCAAACAAACCCAAAACAGCTACCATTGTGAAGAAAGTTGTAAGTGGTGTAAAAGTAGTGTACTTTTCTTTTCATCATTAAGTTCTATAAGTAATTTTATGTGTTTTTTTATAGATGGAATATTGGGAGCAAGAGAGAAAAGAAAAGGAAGATGGTGCTTCAACCAGTGACGACAACGATGGTTTCGATGCATTGGCCAAGGCATTTGGAAAGAAGGATCACCGAGGATATGTAAAAGTGATTAGTAGGCTTGGATTTGGTGTCGGGCATGAGAAAGCATTTGGTAAAGTGGATAGAAAAAGAGGTTATTCGATGCAAGGCGGATGTTCAATTGAAGAATTGGAGGAGGTTAGAGCAAGTGTAAATGCGGAATGGGAGGTGAAATTCGAAGAGAGGCTGCAAGAAAGTTTGAAGGAAAGAGTGGCTGCCGAAGTGCAACAATATTTATGCTCAATAACGACTCCAAAAAAGCCAACCACAGTGCATAGAGCCCCGTCCTATGAACCTGAACCACAGGTAATCAAGGTAAAACTTTTGACCATCCTTCATTAATAATCCTAACCATACTTCATTAATAAATTTACCTGTCGAACTCACAGCGAGTACATTTTTTTCGTTTTGCTATGTTCTGAATTTTCGCTACGAAGCCAGTCATTGTTACTGTTAGATTGTGGTTTTGAGCATTGTGCCTTCTTAGTCTTCTTAGCCTTTTCTTCAAAAAATTTTGGTCTTGTATTAAGAAAGCAAATAATTGTATTTATTCATACCCAATTACTGTCCACATTTTCAGATGAGGTTTAACAAGGTTTTATAGCATACAATCTTTCCTTGTTTGGGCAATTGGGTTTGGTTTGTTGTGGAGTCTAGACTTCTTTGGTCTACTGCTTTTTTAGGGTTCAGGGTTTAGCTTTTTGCATATTTTGGTGCATGGTTTGAACCGAAGCTTGTTATTCTACTCTTCTTGTATACCAATCCTTAAACTAAATCAGAATTTATACCGATCTATACACTTCACCTTGGGTAATCAGCTTTTTAGGGTTCAGAATATAAATCAGAATTTACTCTTCTTTTCTACTGCTTTTTTAGTGTTTAGAATTTATAAATCAGAATTTATACCAATCTATACCAATCAGCTTGTATACCAATCCTGCTTTAGTGGAGGGGGAAGGGCACCCTATGCACTTGACCTTGATATCTTTAAATCTCCCTCAATGTCGATACGGACTTCTCATTCTTCATCACCTTCTTCTACTATATCAAATTTATGAGTAATAGAATCAAATCATAAACTGATCAGAATTTTTCACATTAGAACTGATCAAATCGAATGAGTAGTTCACACCAGAACTGATCAAAACTGTTCAGTTCAGAACTGATCAGAATTGTTCTGATCTGCAAAATTGATCAGCACTCTTCAATTCAAAAGTGATCAGAAATATTTAGATCAGAACTGATCAGAATTGATCAGAACTGTTCAGTTCAGAAGTGATCAGAAATATTTAGATTAGAACTGATCAGGATTGATCAGAACTGTTCAGTTCAGAAGTGATCAAATAAAAGAGGAAACGAAGGAGGGATTCCTGCATCTTAAATGGGGAATGAGAAAAGTTGTAATCAGCCCATATCAAGGGTGCTTTACGGCCCTCTAACGTAACCAACACAACAGATAATCAAAGCTGAGCGGAGAATGAGAAAAGTTGTAATTTCCTTACAACTTTTATAATCAATCTTCTACAAACACAAACAAATGGCATACTTTAACTTAACATTTTAAGTGATCCACACTTGAAACTTGGACTCTTTTATTAAAACGAAAATCATTTAAAATTTACATGAATAGTCATGAATAGTAATTTGGTTCATAATTTGCTATGATTTGGTTAGTAATGTACTATATTTTTGTTAGTAATCTGTTAGTAATCTACTATATTATGAACTTCTACCCTCCTATTGTGCAGTAACTGATTGTTTTTAGCTAGTGCTAACGATTGATGTTCCATGAACATAGGCACCGGAAAATTGTCGTCTTGCAGTTGAAGATGAGGACAACTCGGAGAACTTAGTTGTTGTCGCTGATGGCATGGTACATCCGATGCTTCAACAAGTTGTTCATAATTTATCTAAGCTTCCAAACCATTATCGGGTCAGCATAGACAATGTTTACGATGAGTTTAGATCAGTCGCACTCCCTGTACCCTTGTATGATGGTGCCAAGACTATTGATGCAGCGGAAAAGGGTTTTGTGCAATGGCCTGTTGAGTTAGTGATATTTGACGACAAGTTACTGCATCTAAATTTTTGTTACGTTTATGCTCTTGGATATCAGCAATGGCTTGCATCTAACACTATTTTGAGTGCTAATAAAGGTTCCTTTTTGACTGTTATACTTTGCACACCAGGCTCATTCATGTCCTTCCCTAGGCTTCTACTACCGTGATGATAATCATTAAAATTCTATCTAATTTAGGTATAGTAATAAACTATTAATGAATATCAGAGTATTATAATGAATATCAGACTATCAAATTCCAGGCTTCCAATACCGTGATGATAATCATTCAAATTTAGTAAAAGTTTGCATGCATATCAGACTATTATAATTACTATAATGTTTTGTTTCCTAAACTAACCTACCATATTCATTTGCTGCATTTTTCACTATCTCCCACATTTCTCTCAGGTACACACTCAGACCCTCCCTCATTCACTCACACTCACACTCACAGCCAAACACTCACATACACACAAAAACAGAAACTCTAAATCAGTCCCTCAATCTCACTTACACAGTAAGACTCTCACTCACTCAGCAAAAATCTCAGTTACAAATCTCAGTTACAAAGTTAATTAGAGTTACTTAGAGTGACACCGTTAGATAGAGTTAGTCATTGACTCACAGTCCAACTCCCCTCATAAGCTCAATTACTTTGATACTCACTTAGTCACTTACACACTACTATTTTTTCCATTTCAAGGTGGAGCCATCACCAAGCAAGAAAAAGAAAGTTACGTCACAAAGTCGAGAAAATGTATCTAGTTGTGGTCCTAAGTCTCAAGGATCAACTTGTGCAGAAATCAACAACTTTATTGGTGAGGAAATGAGTCATAACCTCAGTGAAGAATGTGAATTGTTGTGTCATCGGATTGTCGGTGGGGATTTCCAAACCATTTTTGTTCCATTAAATCAAGTGTATTACTTTGTTGATGGGGTTTCGGAAATTTTGGTGACAAGGGAAGATGTGGGTGAGTTCCTTAGAGAGCGTGGGCTAATGTTTCCTTGCTGCAAGTGTATATGATGTAAGAATAAACCATTTCTCCTCAATTTTACTTAATCACAATGCACATCGCTATACCATGGTTGATTTGTTGTTGCTGTTGTTGCTTTTTTTTATTTTTTCTTTTTTGAGGTGCAGGTACCTGATTCAGGATTTCTTAATCCTATTTGATATGAAGCACATCAAGTTATTATGTCCCCAACGAATAGCCGGCACAGGAATCGATCGAAATATTGTTGGAGTTCAAAAGTATGTCGAAGATGCTATGATGAGTGAAGTCGAGAAGGGAAAACCAATTCCAAAATTTTTTATAGCACCATTCATTCAATGGTAAGTAAAGTAAATAATTAATTTGAATGTCACTTATTATTAAACTATTCTAAGTTGTTTTAAATACAAATTTTATGTCCTATGTAGTGGCCATTAGGTTCTTGTTATATTAGATATGACACTGGGATCGGGATATGTGTTTGACCCTCTTTCGCTCGAAGGTCCTGACCCACTTCGTTGGTTGTGTTGTATGAATGTGTTTCGATAGTAAGTGAAAATGTGTCTTATTTACATTATTTGTATGATATATATGTATATAACAAACTAGTGTATTTCCTAATCTTTATTATGTAAATGGTTTTAGTGCATACATGTTTTGCAAATCAACTGTGAAAGGGCCTGCATTACAAAAGATGCCGACAAAGCTACAATACAAATGGATGGAGGTTTGTGCACAAACTAGAGTTTTGATTTCTGTATAAACAGCAATTTCTTTGATATATTGTAACCATCTTGATTATTCAATATGTAGTGCCCCCAACAAAAAGTTGGTCTTGATTGTGGATACTACGTCATGAAATTCATGTATGAGGTAGTTGTTAGACATGGTGGATGCAAAGGTGACCTACAAGAGGTTAGCAAATGCTCTATATTTCTATTTTGTTTTCTTTTTATTTACTTTTGTGTTGCTATTGTATTTGGAAAAATAAACGTGGTGCCATGTTGCTTGAGTTTTATTTTAAAGTATATACGGAGTACTTTTTCGCATTTTACAAATACCTTATTCATTTTTTAAAACTTTTTGATGAAGGATTGTATGCCTAGAAGTGAAGCCTACAATGTAGAAGAAATGACAGAACTACGAGAACAATGGGCAAAGTTCTTTTGAACTAACTATTTGGTGAAATAAGTTTGAATGTATAATTAAGTTAGCTTTCATTTACTTTTGTACTTTAAACTTAAGGATTTTATTTTATGAAAAATTAACTGTGTTACTTAGTAGCCTATGTTTTGTACGAAATTATATTGAGCTTTAATTTCAATATTAATGATATTTAGATATGTGCTTGTTGATTCAAAAGCAAGCGTAACTAATTTTGTTAATGTTTGTGGTATATATGGTGATTATGGTAGTAAATGCATTGGGTTGAACTTTGCAGGTTATATATGGATTATGGTGGTTGAATTGCAACAATAGAATTGAATTGTTGTGGTAGAGCCAAAATATAGCAAATAGTAAATAAAAAAATATATATTTTTTAAGTAACGGGCCAAACTACAGGGCGTTACTTAAAAATGGTTTGTATAATAGGTTAAACAAACTATAGGTTACAGGCATTAAATATTGGGTTACCTAAAAGTATTTTAGGTAACGGGCATAAGCCAACATTCGTTACCTTTACCTGCCTTTAGGTAACGGGCTGAAGTACATGCATGTAACCTAAAGTTTGGTTTTAGGTAATGGGCACAACACAGCCCGTTACCTAAAGTTGAAGTTTAGGTAACGCTCGCCACCTGTTACCTAAAAGAATGCAACGCACTTTAGCTAACAACGATGACCGCAACCTAAACCCCCTTTTGGCCCGTTACCTTTGACGTTTTTTCCACTAGTGTTTTTTGATATGAACCATGTTAACATAGTTCAATCTTCTTTCAAAGGAGTCAAAGGCTAGATATTCCTCTAACCCCATTCCCCAAGCTTCTAAGCACATCTCTCCAAGGAAAGCTTGACCCTCCATGTACTTCTCAACAGCAGTGGTTGAGATCTTTTGTTCAGCTTTTTCCTTTTCATTTTTTAGCTTCTCCTTTTCCTCCTCAGCTTCCTTGAGCTTCCTCTTCAACACATCCACTTCCTCTCTGAGTCTTTTGGCCTCTTCCTTGGTATCCTTGGCGTCTTTTGTAACGCGACCTTGGTTAGCAATGACAGCAGAACCCTTCTCCAAAGTCTCTTTGTCAGCATGGATGTGGTTAGCCAGTTCCATGCTCCTCTCCAAGACTAGTTGGTAGTCTTCCTTGGTTTTGTGTAGATCTCTGGAGAGAGCATTCATTGTGTGTTGCCATTTGGCCTCAATCTTATTTGTTTGAGCCACTACATAAGTATCAGCTTTGTCATAGAATTCCATGCACTTTTTGTTTTCAGCCTTCATGGATCGATAAAGTTTGGCCAGGTGTTCCAGACGGAACATAGACTACAAGGGAAGTGAAACAAAGAGTTAGTTGATAAAATAATAATAATGGGAAGAGAATGGAGAAGAACACAGTTTTTGGAAGCATACCTCAGAAAGGTTATTGAAGATGGGAAGAAGGTGGCCTCTAACAGATCCCTTGAGTGACTCCTTGTACTCAAGTTCTCCACAACTTAAGGTCTCTCTAAAGTGCTGGTTGAAGGGAGATTCTTCGTCATCAACAAAGTTGAAGGATTCAGCCTCATCTGTTATGGGAACCGGTAATACTATGTCATAAGGGTTCCTGGGAGAGTTAATGGTATATGAAGATGAGCGTATAGTTTGACAGAATCTGTGACTACACTTACCCCCAGAAGCTCTAGCTTGAGCCTTAATGCTTTCAGGAATGTTTCTCTCAATATATTTAGAGAGTCCAATGACAAGATCCTCATCAGGAGAAGAAGGAGGTTCAGAAGTGCCAACTGATTGGGAAGCAGGCATTGTGTTGAGGGGAGTGGCAGAAATGCTTTCCTTCTGGAGAATGGTTAAGGCAGTCAAAGGATCAACCAACCCATTGTCACTCTCGAAGGGGTTCTCTTGTTCTGTTGGAGGAAAACTGTTCCTCACCCCAATTACGAAATCACTCTCCCCAATCACAAAGGCACTCTTCCCCGAAAGGGAGGAAGTGTGGGGACTTGACTCTGTTTGCTCAATGGGAGCAGCATCAGCTTTGGAGGAAGCACCCTTTCTTCTGCTCTTCTTTGAGCTTGTACCTTATGCTTCTAGTACTTCCTCCTTCTTCCTCTTGTGGGAGGGTTTTGGCTTCCTCCCAGAAGGCTTGTATGTCTCCTGGAAAATATAAGTGTTAGAAAAGTACAAAGGAATATTCAATAGATCCTACTAAGATGAACAACTTTCAGAGGAGCAAGATCAATAACTTCCCTCTTTGTGTACATCCTAGTTTGCCGACTTGAACGTACATTGACACAAAGTGGGGAAGCCACTGCTTACAACTTCCTAGGTGGAGACATCAAACAATACTTCCTCTCTTGTGCCTCCCCAAGTTCAACTTGCAACTTCCAAAGCCTAAGCTTCCTAGTTTGCCGAGTTGAACGTAGAATGACACAAAAGAGGGAAGTTGAACTTACCTAATCACACTTCTCAAGGGGAAGTAATGAATTAATACTTCCTAAAGGGAAGTGTCATATTAAATCTTCCCAAGGGGAAGCAATGAATTAATACTTCCTAAAGGGAAGTGTCATATTAAATCTTCCTAAGGGGAAGCAATGAATTAATACTTCTTAAGGGGAAGTGTCATATTAAATCTTCCTAAGGGGAAGTAATGAATTAATACTTCCTAAATGGAAGTGTCAAATTAAATCTTCCTAAGGGGAAGTGATGAATTAATACTTCCCAAAGGGAAGTGGTGGACTAATACTTCCTAAGGGGAAGTAGGAACCTAAAGCTTCCTAAGGGGAAGTAAAAGGACTTCCCCTTTTTGTGCCATTCTACGTTCAACCCGGAAAACATGGAACTTAAAGACTTCCCACTTTGCCGAGTTGAACGCACATGGACACAAAGAGGGGAACTCTAAAGTTATTTTAACTTCCTAAGGGAAGAGACTTCCAATGAAAGGAAGTCTAAACATACTTCCTAAGAGGAAGTATGATCCCAAATCTTCCTAAAGGAAAGTAAAAAGACTTCCCCTCCTTGTGCCACTCGACGTTCAACCCGACAAACTAGGAAGTCAAGACTTTCCACTTTGCCGACTTGAACGTACATGGACACAAAGGAGGGAAGTCTAAAAAATTCTAACTTCCAAAGGGAAGAGACTTCCTATGAAAGGAAGTCTAAATATACTTCCTAAGGGGAAGTAAAAGGACTTCCCCTCCTTGTGCCGTTCTACGTTCAACCCGGCAAACAAGGAAGACAAAGACTTCCCACTTTCCTGAGTTGAACGCACATGGACACAAAGAGGGAAACTAAAAAGTCATTCTAACTTCCTAAGGGGAAGAGATTTCCTATGAAGGGAAGTATAAATATACTTCCTAAGGGGAAGTATGATCCTAAAACTTCCTAAGGGGAAGAGACTTCCTATGAAGCGAAGTCTAAATATACTTTTTAAGGGGAAGTATAATCCTAAAACTTCTTAAGGGGAAGAGACTTCCTATGAAGGGAAGTCTAAATATACTTCCTAAGGGGAAGTATGATCCTAAAACTTCCTAAGGGGAAGTCTTAAGTATTTTAGCTTCCTATGAGGGAGGAACTTCCTATAAAAGGAAGTCTACACATACATCCTAAGTAAAAGTAAAGTTTTAAACTTCCTAAGGAGAGGAAAGACTTCTAACTATTATACAACTTCCCTACTTAGTGCCCACCTGCGTTCAAGTCGGCAAAGTGGGAAGTCACTAAGTAGGGAAGCCCCTAATAACGTTCCTAAGAGGAGGTGTTTAAATACCCAACTTCCTCATTTAGTGCCTGCATGTGTTCAAGCCGGCAAAATGGGAAGACTCTAAGTGAGGAAGTCTATGTCAATATGATTGATAAGTATATAATAAAAATAATAATAAAAAAAATATGCAAGTCTTAAGTTTTGAAAAGAATTAAAAAGATTAAATACCTGAGTCTTCCCCTTCTTCGAGGAAGTATCCTCCCCCAGTTTTTGAGACACCTGCTTCCAGAAATCTTTTTGGTTCATGCTTCCTTTTTTGAATGGAGGAAGATCAGCAAGAGCTTCTTCTGCAAAAAAAAAAAGACACTTGGTTAGATAAGTAGGGAAAAGAAACAGAGGTTCAGTGTTAAAAAATAAAGCAAGAATTACCCTGGTTATACTCATCCCCATAAATTACACCAGCAGCAACAAGGAAGTTGCGATCTAATAAGAACTCGCTAAAGGGGATCCAGTTGAAGGGAACTGTCAGAAATTGCTTCTTGATCTCCACTGTGGTAGATCTGAAGTATTCTAAGTTTTGCTGCTCAGTATCACTCAATCTAGGAAGCTCAAAGGATCTTCCTAGGCACTTTGGTAAAGGATTCCATTTTTTCAACACTGCTACAAGTTTTTTTGTCATGAGACTTCACAAACACGAAATGGTTCCTCCAGTTGCGAACCTTGTTGGCCTTATCCACACAAGTAAGGAACCCCTCACTGTTTTTCAGGTAAAACCACCCACGTTTGCAGTAGGAGGCTTTTGTGAGATGGTGAAGATTAAGGAAGACCTTAGAAGAAGCTTTCACTCCTCTAATGCCACAAGAAGTCACATAAGACATTATGTGAACCCAAGAATTGGGAGTAAGTTGACATAGGCAAATGTCATATTTTTTGAAGAGATTGAAGATGAATAAGGAAATGGGGAACCTAAGCCCTAAGTCAATAACTTCAGTATATACAGGGAAGCAGTCTTCAGGGGCATCCAAAATAGTATCCCCTTTGTTAGGGATGATCAGTTCAAAATACGCATTATTAAAGATCAAGCCACTACTCAGTTTATCTTTATTAACACCATCTACATATTCATCAGAGATGACTACAGCATCAGCACCAGGATAAGCACCTCTCTTCTTCTTAGGCTTGGAAGTGGTAGCCTCAGAAGCCTCTCTCTTCCTAGTAGGAATCTCCCTTACTTCCTCCTCAGGAGCTTCCTGTGCAGCTTCAGCATCCTCTCTTCCCTCAACTTGGGGAGTAGGATCTTGCTGATCAAGAGGATTCACATCTGAAACTTCAGACGCTGGAACTCTCAAAGTAGTAGTTTGTCTATAGGCAGCTTGTTTGGTTCTTGCCATTGCAACTTCCTGCACAGGAAGAGAAGGAAGTAGGAAAGACCCAGACAATAAATGATCAGGAACGACATAAGATTAAGTTGCAACAGAAGAAGTAGTACAAGGAGAAGGAAGTAATTTAATAGAGTTCTCATTATTATTTGGGGAAGAAGAGGATGAAGAAGCCATTGATAGATTCAAAGGAAAATAAAGACAAAGAAGTAAAAGAAAAACAAGAAAGAAAAAGAATTCAGGTAAATACCTGAAAAAGAGAAGAAAACTAGGATCTACTGTTCACACCGGAAACCACCGCACCAACTCGCTGGAAATCGCACCACAGGTCGCCGGAAATCGCCTCTGAAGTTTCTTGGGAGCTTGAGAGGATTCTTGGGAACTTTTAGAGGGATAAAGTGAAGTAAAATGATTGTGAAAGAATCATTTTCAATCATCATATATATATAGAAATTTGAAGGGGTAGAAAAGTAAATTCCCTCTTTAAATTTGAATATCCCCCCAAAAAACCCAAAGGGGGTGGTTGAGGCATTAATAACTGCTAAGGAAGGTTATAAAATAACTTCCGAAAGGGAAAGAGACGTCAATTGGGGCATGGATTATGGATCCAAACACCCAACTGAGGGGCAAATGATGTGGCACGCCAAATCATGACACGTGTCAGCATAATACTGGGCCACGTGTCCACTAAAAGACCAAGTGGCACTGCCACCTGGCAATGACTAGACCACCAAGGTGGGCTCTACACGGCCACGTGTCGTTGTAAGATTGGGCCACGTGTCCACAACAAATAATTAAAAGGAGAGCAACCTTCGCCACTTGTCGCAGTAGGATAAAAGGAAGAATTTGGGCCTTGAGGCTTGATCAATTATCAACCAATTAGAAAATGACAAATGTCATTCTCCTATTTGTTAGCCTCCAATCCTAAGGGCTATAAATACCCCTCAAAATCATCATTTTGGGGGCATTCAATTTTCATTCATTCTTACATCATACTAAGAGAAATTCTCTCACTAGTTTCCCTCTCTAGATTACTAAGTTGTTAATTATTGTTAATTTGCCTTAATCCTCATACAAATATTTACTTAAGCATCGGAGGGGGAAAAAATCCTACAAGGATTTTATTCACTTGTTTTGCAGGAATCAAGGTCCGAGCCGTCAGGAAGTGAACAAGCCAACACCAGTCCATCCGAAGTGTAGCCCTCTAGTTCCCTCTCCACGTATTCATTTGAAGTGACCCTACCAGGAACTCATTCTACATCAAAAGTGATTGTGAAACAAACATTTTACTTTTCACTTTCTCTCTCTAAAAGTTCCAAAAAAATCCTCTTAAGCTCTCAAGAAACTTCAGAGGCAATTTCCGGCGAGTTGGTGCGGTGGTTTCCAGTGTGAATAGTAAATCCTAGTTTTCTTCTTCTTTTTCAGGTATTTACCTGAATTCTTTTTCTTCCTGTTTTCAATTTATTTATTTTTTTTCTTTTAATTCTTTGTCTTTATTTTCCTTTAAATCTATCAATGGCTTCTTCATCCTCTTCTTCCCCAAATAATAATGAGAACTCTATTAAATTACTTCCTTCTCCTCATACTACTTCTTCTGTTGGGACTTAATCTTCTGTCGTTCCTGATCATTTATTGTCTGGGTCTTTGCTACTTCCTTCTCTTCCTGTGCAGGAAGTTGCAATGGGAAGAACCAAACAAACTGCCTTTAGAGAAACTGCTACTTTGAGAGTTCCAGCATCTGAAGTTTCAGATGTGAATCCTCTTGATCAGCAAGATCCTACTTCACAGGTTGAGAGAAGAGTGGATGCTGGTGCTGCACAGGAAGCTCCTGAAGAGGAAGTAAGGGAGATTCCTACTAGGAAGAGGGAGGCTTCTGAGGCTACAACTTCCAAGCGTAAGAGGAAGAGAGGTGCCTATCCTGGTGCTGATGATGTAGTCATCTCTAATGAATATGTAGATGGTGTAAATAAAGATAAACTGAGTAGTGACTTGATCTTTAATAATGAGTATGTTGAACTGATCATCCCTAACAAGGGGGATACCATTTTGGATGCCCCTGAAGATTGCTTCCCTGTATATACTGATGTTATTGACTTAGGGCTTAGGTTTCCCACTTCCTTATTCATCTTCAATCTTTTTAAAAAATATGACATTGGCCTATGTCAACTTACTCCCAATTCTTGGGTTCACATAATGTCTTATGTGACTTCTTGTGGCCTTAGAGGAGTGAAAGCTTCTTCTAAGGTCTTCCTTCATCTTCATCATCTCTCAAAAGCCTCCCACTACAAACGTGGGTGGTTCTACCTGAAAAACAATGAGGGGTTCCTCACTTGTATGGAGAAAGCCAACAAGGTTCCCAACTGGAGGAACCATTTTGTATTTGCGATGTCTCATGACAAAACACTTGTAGAAGTGTTGAAAATATGGAATCCTTTTCGAAAGTGCCTAGGAACATCTTTTGAGTTTCCTAGATTGAGTGATTCTGAGCAACAAAACTTAGAATATTTCAGAGCTACCACAGTGGAGATCAAGAAGCAATTTCTGACAGTTCCCTACAACTGGATCCCCTTTAGCGAGTTCTTCTTAGATCGCAACTTCCTTATTGCTGCTGGTGTAATTTATTGGGATGAGTATAACCAAGGTAATTCTTGCTTTATTATTTAACACTGAACCTCTGTTTCTTTTCTCCACTTATCTAACCAAGTGTCTTTTGTTTTTGCAGAAGAAGCTCTTGCTGACCTTCCTCCATTCAAGAAAGGAAGCATGAACCAAAAAGATTTTTGGAAACAAGTCTCCTAGAGGCTGGGGGAGGACACTTCCTCGAAGAAGGGCAAGACTCAGGTTTTTAATCTTTACAACTTTTCAAAACTTAGACATGCATTCTTTTTTTATATATACTTCCCTATGTAAAACCTTGCGAAGTAATACCTATCAATCATATTGACATAGACTTCCTTACTTAGAGTCTTCCCAATTTGCCAGCTTGAGCACAAGTGAGCACTAAATGGGGAAGCTGGTTATTTAAATTGTACTTTTAAAAACACTTCCTCTTAGGAATGTTATTAGGGACTTTCCTACTTAGTGACTTCCCACTTTGCCGACTTGAACGCAGGTGGGCACTAAGTAGGGAAGTTGTATAATAGTTTCTTTAGACTCTTTTTTTTTAAGAAGTTATTTCCATATAGGAAAATGTAGTTGTTAGAAGTCTTCCCTCTCCTTAGGAAGTTTAAAATTTTACTTTCACTTAGGAAGTATGTGTAGAATTCCTTTTATAGGAAGTTCCTAACCCATAGGAAGCTAGAATATTTAAGACTTCCCTTTAGGAAGTATGTTTAGACTTCCTTTCATAGGAAGTCTCTTCCCTTAGGAAGTTAGTATTTTTTCGACTTCCCTCCTTTGTGTCCATGTACGTTCAAGTCGGCAAAGTGGGAAGTCTTAACTTCCTAGTTTGCCAAGTTGAACGCAAAATGGCACAAGGAGGTGAAGTCATTTTACTTCCACTTAAGAAGCTTTAGGGTCATACTTCCCCTTAGGAAGTATGTTTAGATTTCCTTTCATAGAAAATCTCTTCCCTTAGGAAGTTATAATTTTTTAGACATCCCTCCTTTGTGTCCATGTACGTTGAAGTCGGCAAAGTGGGAAGTCTTGACTTACTAGTTTGCCGGGTTGAACGTAGAGTGGCATAAGGAGGGGAGTCTTTTTACTTCCCCTTAGGAAGATTTAGGATCATACTTCCTCTTAGGAAGTATGTTTAGACTTCCTTTCATAGGAAGTCTCTTCCCTTAGGAAGTTAGTATTTTTTAGACTTCCCTCCTTTGTGTCCATGTACGTTCAACTCGGCAATGTGGGAAGTCTTGACTTCCTAGTTTGTCGGGTTGAACGTAGAGTAGCACAAGGAGGGGAAGTCTTTTCACTTTCCCTTAGGAAGATTTAGGATCATACTTCCTCTTAGGAAGTATGTTTTGACTTCCTTTTATAGGAAGTCTCTTCCCCTAGAAAGTTAAAATAACTTTAGAGTTACCCGCTTTGTGTCCATGTGCTTTCAACTCGGCAAAGTGGGAACTCTTGACTTCTTTGTTTGCCGGGAGAAAGTAGAATGGCACAAAAGGGGGGAAGTTCTTTTACTTCCCCTTAGGAAGCTTTAGGTTCCAACATCCCCTTAGGAAGTTTTAGTTCACCACTTCTGCTTAGGAAAATTAAATATGACACTTCCCTTGAGGAAGTCTTAATTCATTACTTCCCCTTAGGAAGATTTAATATAACACTTCCCTTTAGGAAGTACTAATTTATTACTTCCCCTTAGGAAGATTTAAAATGACACTTCCCTTTAGGAAGTATTAATTCTTTACTTCCCCTTGAGAAGTGAGATTAGGTAAGTTCAACTTCCCTCTTTTGTGTCATTCTACGTTCAACTCGGCAAACTAGGAAGCTTAGGTTTTGGAAGTTGCAAGTTAAACATGGGGAGGCACAAGAGAGGAAGTTTTGTTTGATGTCTCCACCTACAAACTTGTAAGCAGCGGCTTCCCCACTTTGTGTCAATGTACGTTCAAGTCGGCAAACTAGGAAGTACACAAAGAGGGAAGTTTTTGAACTTGCTTCTCTGAAAGTTGTTCATCTTAGTAGGATCTGTTGAATATTCCTTTGTACTTTTCTAACACTTATATTTTTCAGGAGACAAGCAAGCCTTCTGGGAGGAAGCCAAAACCCTCCCACAAGAGGAAGAAGGAGGAAGCACCTGAGACACAAGGTACAAGCTCAAAGAAGAGCAGGAGAAAGAGTGCTTCCTCCAAAGCTGCTGCTGCTCCCATTGAGCAAACTGAGTCAAGTCCCCATACTTCCTCCATTTTTGGGAAGAGTGCCTTTGTGATTGGGGAGAGTGATTTCATAATCGGGGTGAGGAACACAACTACTCCAACAGAACAAGAGAACCCCTTGGAAAGTGACAATGGGTTGGTTGACCCTTTGACTGCCTTAACCATTCTCCAGAAGGAAAGCCTTTCTGCCACTCCCCTCAACACAATGCCTGCTTCCCAATCAACTAGCGCTTCTGAACCCCTTTCACCTCCTGATGAGGATCCTGTCATTGGACTCTCCAAATATATTGAGAGAAACATTCCTGAAAGTGTTAAGGCTCAAGCTAGAGCTTTTGGGGGTAAGTTTAGTCACATACTCTTTCAAACTATACGCTCATCTTCAGATACCATTAACTCTCCCAGGAACCCTAATGCCATAGTTTTACTGGTTCCCATAACAGATGAGGCTGAATACCCCAACTTCCTTGATGACGAAGAGGATTTCCCTTCAACTAGCAAAAAATTTGACTCCAACTACAAAAGGGGGTTGATTAGGGAAATCTTAAGCTGTGGAGAACTGAGTACAAGGAGTCACTCAAGGGATCTGTCAGAGGCCACCTTCTTCCCATCTTGAATAACCTTTCTGAGGTATGCTTCCCAAAATCTGTGTTCTTCTCCATTCTCTTCCCATTATTATTATTTTATAAAATAACTCTTTGTTTCACTTCCATTGCAGTCTATGTTCCGTTTGGAACACCTGGCCAAACTCTATGGATGCATGAAGGCTGAAAACAAGAAGTTCATGGAATTCTATGACAAAGCTGCTACTTATGTAGTGGGTCAAACAAATAAGATTGAGGCCAATTGGCAACACACAATGAATGCTCTCTCCAGAGATCTCCACAAAACCAAGGAAGACTACCAACTAGTCTTGGAGAGGAGCATGGAACGAGCTAACCACATCCATGCTGACAAAGAGACTGTGGAGAAGGCTTCTGCTGTCATTGCTAACCAAGGCCGTGTTGAAAAAGACGCCAAGGAAGAGGCCAAAAGGCTCAGAGAATAAGTTGATGAGAAGCAGAGGATGCTCAAGGAAGCTTAGGAGGAAAAGGAGAAGCTAAAAAATGAAAAGGGAGAAGCTGAACAGAAGATCTCAACCACTGCTGTTGAGAAGTACATGGAGGGTCAAGCTTTCCTTAGAGAGATGTACTTAGAAGCTTGGGGAATGGGGTTAGAGGAACATCTAGCCTTTGACTCCTTTGAAAGAAGATTAAACTATGTCAACATGGTTCATATCAACAAACAAGTTGAACCAACTCCTCCTCCTTCCTTCGACTATTCAAAAGAAGAAGAAATTGAAGAAAGAAGTGAAGATGAATAAGAAAAGAGTGATGAGAAAGAGAAGCAAGACAAAGAAGAAGAAGAGAAGAGCAAAGAAGCTTCAGAAGTCCATAATGACAAACATCAAGGCTGATTCTCTTCTTCAAAATTTTTAATGATTGTGTTTAATTTGTTTGAACAATATTAACTTAGAATGATTTGAACAGTGATTTTAGTAGGAACAGTTTTCAAGTGTTTCTTGTAATATTTGATTTAGATTTCTTTCAATGCAGTCTTGGTTTTACCTCTATCAAATCTTGAAGCTTAATTTCTTGCTTTTTCCTTGCACAAAAATTTTCATCACAGGTTTAAAAATATGAACTCTTGGTTCATCTTCTCAAGGATCCCCACGGGATGTTAGGAACTTTAATTATGATTTCCCTTAGGAACTTCATAACTACTCATCCACCAATCTAATAGTTATTGTTCCCTATGGAGAATACTTCCTCATAAGAAGTGTTTTAAATGTAACTTTGAAATTTTATCTCATTTTTCCATTTCTGATAGCTTTGTAGGGTTCTTTTTGCCCCAAATTAAGCTTAAAGTTTACCAGGATCAGCCTTTTGCTGAGATCCCTAAGTTTAATAGAAGTTCTAGTATTGATTGATCCATCACTCATTAGGAGTGGTGGATCAATCAATCATATTGATTGCCCTTAAACTTAGGGAATCGAAGTGAGTATTGTAACTTTTTAATCTTAATGCCCTTATCATTTTCAAACACTCTTAGTCACATTTTTAAGACACTTAGTCTACTTGTAAGACCCTTAGTACTACTTTTAAGACACTTGGTCTAATTGTAAGACCCTTAGTCCTACTTCCTTTGTCTTAAGTCTCTTTTAGCTAAAGTAACAAATTATGACTTTGGGATCTTGCCCTAGTCTTGCCCTAATGGGAATTCATAAGATTCACCAGGGCTCTAGGGTCTTGCCCTAGCCTTGCTTAATAAGCAAAAACAAAATCGTTGTAGGATTTTTCCCCCTCCGATGCTTAAGTAAATATTTGTGGAAGGATTAAGGTTAAATAACAATAATTAACAATACTAATCTAGAGAGAGAGACTCTAGTATTATGTAAGAGTTGTAGGAGGGTGAATGTGCTTGAATGAATGAATGAATGCCCCCATGGGGTATTTATAGGCAAGATCACCAAGGGTGACCTAGGGTTTTGGGACACTTGTCCCTTGGTGATTGGCTTTGTGCCTTTATGAGCCCTTGTTGGGCCTTTCTAACCTTTGGCCTTTGGCCCATAGCATAGAGCAGTTTATCCTCCTTAAAGCAAACATGTGGCACGATCTGTCGTCCATGCAGTCTGTAGACTGAATATGACTTGGCAACTTGCATGATAAATGGGACACGTGGCCCAGTATTATGCTTACACGTGGCATGATATGGCGTGCCACATCAAAAATGACCACAAAGCTATCCAAAAACCGCTTAAAAATTTTGTTTATTAGATCCATAAAAATTGCTGGCGCATTGGCTAAACCAAAAGGCACAACAGTGAACTCATAGTGTCCAAACCTCGTGCGAAAATACGTTTTCGGTATGTCCTCGTTAGCAATCCTCAATTGATGGTATCTTGACCTCAAATCAATTTTCGAAAACACAGTAGTTCCTTTCAATTGATCAAACAAGTCATCAATCCTCGGTTATGGATACTGATTTTTGATTGTCACCTTATTCAGCTCCCTATAGTCAATACACAACCTTAAACTCCAATCTTTCTTCTTCACAAACAGTACTGGTTCTCCCCAAGGTGAAGCACTAGGCCTAATATAACCCTTTTCCAACAAATCTTGCAACTGTTCCTTCAACTCACTCATTTCTGCAGGCGACATCCTATAGGGTGCTTTGGAAAAAGGTGTTGTTCCTGGGAATAAGTCTATGGTAAAATCAATTTCTTGTTTAGGTGGCATCCCCGGGATTCCCTCAGGAAACACATCAAGAAAGTCCTTCACTACCTAAATATCCTCAGGCTTAGCAGTCTCAACATGATCCACATCTCTCACACTACAAAGGTAAATTGGAAAACCTTTCTTCACAAACCTAGCAAACCTCATTACTGACATTATTTTGTTGTGTTTTGGTCTTCCTGCCCTCCAATAGCTCACCTTCTTACCCTTAATTATCAATGAGATCTTCTGTGGTTCACATAGAATTTCTGCCTTATGTCTACTCAACCAATCCATCCCTATGATTACTTCTAAGTCACCTAAATCAAACTCGATTAGGTTAGCCTTAAACTCCACTCCCTCAATTTCAATAGGAACATCCTGAAATATTCTTGAACACTGCACTTATTGTCCTGAAGGTAACACTATTGACATATGTATTGCATCTACTTTTCCCAACACAGGTTTTAACTTTTCTAGGAGTTTAGTGGAAACAAAAGAGTACGTTGCACTAGAATTAAACAAAAATTAACAGGAAGAGAGTGAATAGAAAAGGTACCAATGATCACATCCTTAATAGCATCAACTTCACTTCGAGCCATCACATTCAGTTTTCCAGTGTTTGAGGTCTTAGTCTATCCTCCTCCATTCCCACTCCCATTCCTATTTCCGGCTTGAGATGTCACATTTCCTCCCATATTTCCTTGGAAACCCTTTTGTTGTCCCCCAGTTGGATTTCCTCTAGCTTGAGAATTATGTCCCTCCTTTCCTTTGCTCTTAGAGAAGCACTCATACTCACGGTGTCCATATTTGTTACACAACCGCCAAGTCTCTGGGTTCCCTATACAGTCCTTTCCTGGGTGATTGTTAGGACACTTCTTGTAATAGTACACACGCCCTCCTTGACTAGCCATCTAAGTTCTATTCCCATTTCCAGAAATAGGCTTCCCAAAGTTTCCCTTATTACCCTAGAAGTTGTTGTTGAAACGAGGTCTCTTATATCCCCCATGATTCCCTTGTTGGTTGAAGTTTCCTCCACCGTCCTTCCTTTTCTCCCTCGTCTCACCCTCTTTCTGTAACTCCTTCTTCTTTTGGTCTATGGCATACAAGTGTGCAGCTCTACCATACAAATCATCCAAGGATTCAAAGATCTGTCGAGCTAGTTCTGACTGTAAGTCTAAGGGTAACCCTCGTTCAAAGCGACTAGCCTTCAACCTCTCAATCGCTACAGCCTCCGGAGCAAACCTAAACAATTCTATGAACATAGTGTAGTACTCAGTAACAAACATACTTCCCATCTTAAGTTCTAGAAACTCCTCAACCTTCTGCTTCTGAAGAAGCACAGGGTAGAACTTATTACGAATTTGCTCCTGAAACATATCCCAATTAAATCCTGGTAAAGCCCTTATTACAGCTTCATTTTGTGGCCACCATAAATCAGCTTCTTTTCTCAGATAGTACATAACATGGTTCACTTTAAGCTCCTCTTGATACCCAACTACCCCGAACAACTTATTAAACTCTCTCAACCATCCCTCTACAATAGTTGGATAATGCTCTCCTTGGTAAGTGGGTGGCTTACTTTGTGAAATTTTCTTGAAGAGTTCCCCAGCAGGGTCACTACCATTTCCATTTCCTCTGGCAGCTAACTGTTCAGCTACAGTAGCTAATTGCCTCACTACTTCGTTTAGCTGATTGTTGTTACGTTCAGCCATTCTATTTCTTCTATAGAGAAAAATACCTTTATATTAAATTATGTCTAACTCTAAGTTAGAACAACATAAACTTAAATCACAAAACACTTTCTCATTTCGTCTCATAAAAGAAGTTTCATTCTTTTAGAGCGAATGATTCACTTTGTTTTAATTGTTTACATAACCATTAATATATGAATAAAGCACATAAGAAATAAAAATAATTCCCTTGGTTCTATTCTACTTGAGGCTTTAAATCATAAAATAAATTTATTACTTAACTCTTCTCACCATTTCTTATGGCTCACTTGCACTTATTCAAACTAATGTAAACAATAACTTAAATTGTTCAACTAAACATCAAAAATATTAAACATCAATAGCTAAATTAGATTTAAACAAAGTCTCTAAAATTAAAATTATCTTTCTTGTCTCTTGACATCACATATTTCCTTGTTATGAACTCATGATCATTCTTAGTGTCAACCTCCATTATTTCATCGGTCTCTCCTTCTTCCTCTTCCATGTCCTCCTCAGGAGCGGATTCTTCTTCCTCTTCTTCAGATTCGATTACCAAGTCCACATATACTGGAATCACTGGGTCTGGGTTTTCAATTTCGTAACACGAACTATCCCTTGACTCTTCAGTCTTCGAACCCGTAGGAGCCTCCTGCACCATTAGGTCATCACTTCCTTGGGTACCTTCTGGGCTTGGTGCGTGCGGGGTCTCCTCACTTACATTCCTTTCTTGATACTCCTACTCTTTCTTCGCAATATATCCCTCCAAGAACCTCCAATCACAACCCTGCTAACCAACTGCATCCTTCCACTTAGAATAGTTTGGAAGGCCTCCAACAAAATGCAAATCACTAAACTTTGCCTTAATCTCTAAATAGGGTGGACGGTGGGGCAAACACCTAACAATCAAGGCTTCTACATGGTCAGGTTGATCCATTTGTGGTCACTTCAACACAGTACTCATGTACCAACAGTAGAACCGTATTTTCTAGACATATTGAGGCGGACTTTCGTAGTATTTCTTCTCCAATGTTCCTGTTTGAGTATCTTTACTAGGCATACTATGTGACATCCTGCACAAAAATTAAGACTAATGGTCCATCCTTCCCAAACCAAAACAAAACAACTAGGAGTTCTACAAAAAGAGGTCTTGTGGCTAACATATAATTTTCTTTACACCCAACTATTCACATAAGTACATCTTAAACATGAACTTTAACGCATGACAGAATAGAAACAAAGTCTATCCTACATGCCCAAACTTCCTACCCAAGCTCACCACATGGTATTAAAGCAATAACACATAATACATACNCCATTTCTTATGGCTCACTTGCACTTATTCAAACTAATGTAAACAATAACTTAAATTGTTCAACTAAACATCAAAAATATTAAACATCAATAGCTAAATTAGATTTAAACAAAGTCTCTAAAATTAAAATTATCTTTCTTGTCTCTTGACATCACATATTTCCTTGTTATGAACTCATGATCATTCTTAGTGTCAACCTCCATTATTTCATCGGTCTCTCCTTCTTCCTCTTCCATGTCCTCCTCAGGAGCGGATTCTTCTTCCTCTTCTTCAGATTCGATTACCAAGTCCACATATACTGGAATCACTGGGTCTGGGTTTTCAATTTCGTAACACGAACTATCCCTTGACTCTTCAGTCTTCGAACCCGTAGGAGCCTCCTGCACCATTAGGTCATCACTTCCTTGGGTACCTTCTGGGCTTGGTGCGTGCGGGGTCTCCTCACTTACATTCCTTTCTTGATACTCCTACTCTTTCTTCGCAATATATCCCTCCAAGAACCTCCAATCACAACCCTGCTAACCAACTGCATCCTTCCACTTAGAATAGTTTGGAAGGCCTCCAACAAAATGCAAATCACTAAACTTTGCCTTAATCTCTAAATAGGGTGGACGGTGGGGCAAACACCTAACAATCAAGGCTTCTACATGGTCAGGTTGATCCATTTGTGGTCACTTCAACACAGTACTCATGTACCAACAGTAGAACCGTATTTTCTAGACATATTGAGGCGGACTTTCGTAGTATTTCTTCTCCAATGTTCCTGTTTGAGTATCTTTACTAGGCATACTATGTGACATCCTGCACAAAAATTAAGACTAATGGTCCATCCTTCCCAAACCAAAACAAAACAACTAGGAGTTCTACAAAAAGAGGTCTTGTGGCTAACATATAATTTTCTTTACACCCAACTATTCACATAAGTACATCTTAAACATGAACTTTAACGCATGACAGAATAGAAACAAAGTCTATCCTACATGCCCAAACTTCCTACCCAAGCTCACCACATGGTATTAAAGCAATAACACATAATACATACCTGAATTCCTAGCATACCTGCACACATAATTTGTTTTACAAAACTTTCCATTCTCGAAAATTATTATTTTTAGAAAAATTCTATTTTCAAAAAGATTCCAAAATAAGAAATTTTCTTTCCAAGAATAAATCTTAGGGTACCCCCAAAAATATAATTTATTTTATTTCAAAATCTAAGCTGTGGTAACCACTTTGTAACACCCTGGAATTTCCTAACTTCTTACTTCTTATTTTTCCGGAAATCATATTATAATTATTAAGGATTGTATTTATTAAAACCTCTAAATATGGAAAAACCAAAGTATTACCGCCACCGTCATAACGGCTAAGGCATTTATCAAAGTACTACAACGGAAGTCTTAAAACCAATGCAATTTAAACTAACTCCAAAACCATCTCCAAACTAAAAATCAACTTTAAACTTATTACACTTCGGAACCATATTAATGGCCCTTAAAAACCAAAACCAACACTAAAACTAAAAGTCTTTACAAGTAAAACAATCATCCAAATAAATGTTAGTCATTCATAAGCAATAAAATAAAGTAAAGCTACAAAACACAGCAAGCGCTCTCACTCCAGCCCATCATGAAATGACTTATGCCCACTTGCACCTGCAGCTTTTCTTTTACTAGACTACTACTCACCACAAGTGGATCATTGTAGGGCCAAGTCCAAGACAAAGCCATGCACACAAAACAAACAGTCTGCAAAGCTGACTACATAACTACTAAAGACTATGCAACAACTATTAAGAAATAAAACATGCACTCAACTTATCTTTGACAACTTTTACCTGTACATGGACTCAATTAAATTAATTATTCTATTTAAACTTATGGACCCTGCATCGAACGGGTTTGCTCCTTAAAAATCATCGCCCTATTGGGCACCAACTTGGGAACAACTACAAGAATGTATTACTATGTCACTTAAAGTGACGGATATCCAGCACATTAAAATAGTAAAGAGTACAACGTCTTGTACTCCAATTAGAAGTCATAGATCAATGTTCCATTCGACTCCCCCCATTGTTCATACTCAAGGTATATACGTTCCAAGAGTTTTGATGCAAGCCCTCTTACACTTTACGTGATTAACCGATTTAACAATATTATGACTCTCATGCACCATCACATAACGACATACATCAAATCAAGCCAATTTAATTATCTTCAATTTAAGGTGATTCAGAATTAATCGTATGTGTGTCCTTTTATTAAACTGAACTTCCTTTACCACACATTAACTGTGAGTGGCTAATTACTTACTTTCTTCTTGACCACACATTAAACTATGAGTGGCAACATGTCTAAAATAATTGCTCATAACTCCTTTTAATCATGTGAATAAAAATTCACAACTACCTTTCTTGTTGATTAAGTAACTAACCAACTTAAAAATAACCTCCTTTTTTGATTAATAAACTATTGGCCACAATAAACTTATCATAATATTCCAATTCAAGCTTATAAAATTTTTATTACTATTTAACATGGAATGCCATCTTACTTTAAGAACATCCTAATAATAAACTTGTCATGCACATAATTTCCTGATTCAAAGAAGCACAATAATATTTCATATAATCAAGAACTATTCAAGCATGCATTCTAAATACTGTGTTTGTCTTTAGTACTTACGTACCTTGTAAAGTAACTGTGCTCCGCCACAACTTCTAGAAGTGGACTAGTTTAAAGTCTCCTACATAAGGAAAAACCGAAACTAAATTAAAGCCTTGTTGACTAAGTTCTACAACAACTAAAAACTAACTTCTATATTGGAAACTCGTCCAAAACATTCCTTACATGGTTTCTATTCAATTCCATACTACACTTTACCTTTCTATTGTATCATTACTTAGTTTTCGGGTCTTACTTACGGTTTATAAAACCTTAGTATGATTTTTATGCCACTTTAGAAAAGTGGAAAGCAATATAAAATTACCAAAACTCCTTAAAAGCTTCAAAAACCACATAAATCAATAATACAATGCATTACTTAATTTATATGATCAATTTATTCTAATTACATACTTTAAAAGCCTAATTATTCACTTTATAAATTCCAGACAGCATGTTAAACATGCTTAAAATCACTTTTAAACATCCCCTTATTCAATTGAATTTCATGATTATAAATTTTAGACAGCAATTTATTTTATTTTTGAAGCCTTTAAAAATCAATCTAAACTTCATAAAATCATCATAAATTCACACAACAATAATTCATGATCATAATATTGAAGTTTAAATCATAAAAACTCATAAAAATTCATAACTTGCATAATTTATAAACCCTAATCTAAAGTTTCATGAACAGCAATTTAATTGATGCCTTAAAACAAATCATAACTTTATTAAACATGATTAAAACTTATAAAAGCATGATTAAACATAAATATGAACATGAATTTGCAAGATGGAATTAAAAAGAAAGAAGGAGAATTTTTTTTTTTTTATAAAAGTTCGATAAAAATACCAAAGAGGGGAAGGTGGCAGCCGGCGGTGGTCCGACAATGGTGAGGGCGGCAGTCCGGCCTCCGGCGGTGGTCCACTTGGGGTCCGGTTGGGCACAGATTCCATTTCTGTTTTTCGAAACTGCAGCCGATTTTTTTCCTTTCTTTTTTTTTCAGAAATCCCCCCCCCCCCCCCCCCCCCCCCTTTTTTTCTCTTCTCTCTAAATTTTTGGAATCCTAATGACTAGTATGAGCATAGAAATCTGAAATTTTGGCTTTAAGGGGGTATTTATAGGCCCCAAAGTAGGATTTGGAAAATTCCATACTTATCCTAACAAGTGGAAATTACCTTTAGGCTCTTGCCTCAAAATAAATTAGGAAACCTTTGAAAATTCTATTTTTAGAAGTCTTTTAAAAATATTTTGATAACATAAAATATTTTTTATGACCACAAATAATTATTTTTGATTAAAACTTATTTATTATTTATTTTATTATTATTAATTTCTTTTTATTTAATATTCCTATTGAACATATTTTTTTCAATAAAAATATTAAAATTATACAAGTAAAGTACAAATATACTTTCTTAAAATACGTGAAAATGTGGGGTATTACACCCACATACATATATAGAGCTTACCCTAGAGTTCCTATCCAACTACCATTTCCATGTTACCGAGGAATCTCCCTCAGCTTCAAGAAAGACACACATCAACTTCATCATTTCCGGACAGCACTATAAGATGGATGTAGATAAATTAAATGAGAGGTTCCTATGGAATTTCGAGAATGCGTTATGGTCCACAGCAGAGCATGAGTGGGCACCGTATTTTGAGGGAACTTGGTGGAAGCGGTTACAAATAGCAGTTTCACTTTCACTTTTATCACAACCAAAGTATCGGAGGTCCAACATCCTGCCCTTCAGTACATCCTGAGATATGTGGTTTACTGCCTATTTTCGAGAGGAGAGTTAGGACGAGTCTACCCTGATGAAATTAGACTGTTGTGGATGGTGATAGAATGATATACAAGACAGCCTCTCCACTACAACTTAGGGTTCTTTCTAGCTCGCCGGTTCACTAAGATTGCAGAGGGTATTACTAACACCGGCACTATTTACATAGGTGGTATGATTACATGGCTGGCCCACACTCTATGCCACACTGAAGAGAACCACCAGCTAAACCCGATCGAGGAGAACCCCTACCTCGACATTACTGCCCTTAGAGCTGCAAACTTCCTGAGACATTATCAGAGAGGGCACAGAGAAAGACCTGTTTGGTGTGTTCGGGAAATTTCATGGTGTTATTTACCTAATGCTCATGTTAGTCTTACATATATGGAGCACCTAAACGGACAAAACCCTTGGAGGATTCAACCTGACAACATCCCACTACTAGAGAGGGCGGACTCCGAAAAGAGAGCAGTTCAGAAGGTCAACCTGATTCAGCAGGCAGGCGGCCAACCCAAACGTCATCCAGCCCCACAACGACCTGAGCCACCGAGACATAGCTATGCTGGTCCTCCCTCCACCACCTTTGATATGACTCCTCTGATGAACCGGCTCGATGATATGCATTTCTATAGCCAGCAGAGGTTTGACAGTGTTGATCATTTACTTAGAGGACTCCGTTTCAATGCTAACTTATTGCAGAGAGTCCAGTGGAGAGAGCACATGAGCAATGTCGAGGCTGTGACATTTCAAGGGTTCCCGAACCATCGCAACTGGCCACCCACATAGACCCTAGCACCAAGCCTACCTCATACCCTTATCAGCCGTTTTATGACCAGTACTATCCTAGGTATTGGGGAGTCGATCAATAGAACTCGGTTTCACCTCCTTCCTCAGTTTTGCATGGTTATTTGTCCTGGGACGGGACAAAATTTGGTTTGGGGGAGGATTTATGTATATATTTGTATATTTTTGCTTCATTTTTTTATTTTGCTGAGTATTTTTTTGTTTCCTTCTTGTTTTTACCCTTTTTCTTTGAACATTAGTTTATTTATTTCCTTTTTCAGGATATATTTCAAGCGATATGTATTATTGATTCAGTAGTTAGTTGGAATCCTGTTAGGAATCGATAATGATTTGGTTAGACCATTCCAACTTCTCCTACTCTTTTGTTTGGTTTGGTGTGTTTAGTTAGCTTTAATTGCTTTTCTAGTTCAGTTTTATTGCTTTCTTAGGATTGTTGCATGATTTGTACCATTCATTAGGAATGGGAGTTTACATGTGACCAAAAAGAATGTACTGTTTTCTTAGGTTTGATTTTAGAGAGAATTGGTTTAATAGATTATTCGTGTCCCAGTTGAGTTTTATTGTTGGAATTGACTACTTCTATACCCCTGTGCTTTTTTTTTTTTGAAAACTTTATGACTCTTGACTGCGGATGGATCCACATGTGTGATTTGTTGGCTATGACTTTAATTTGATTGCTTGATTTCCTTTTAGGTCAAGTCTTTCAACATTGCTTGGGTCTTGGACTTGAACTGTGTGAACGGTAGGATTTGAGCCACTTTTAAATATAATATTATTCATGTTTTTCTTTCATGTGTGGTTAGTTCCTGGTGCAATTATGATCTTGGGTTTGACATTAGATTCTCGTAACTTTAATTGTGGATTTTGTGTATGTTGCGCATGATAAATGGCTTTCATTTCTTCTTTTGAGCCTCAGCGTTTCATTTCCTACATTTATATTTTCCCCTTGATCCTATGTTTTGAGCTTTTATCCCTTTCATTTGTATTTTTAGCCGCATTACAAGCCTATTAGCCTTGTTACATAATTCATTATATGCCCAAACTGGGTTTGGGGGAGTTGAAATGGTTGTGATGTTGTTAAAGTAACTTTTGAATGGTGTTTTGAATGATTGATGGTGAAATAGTTGGAAGTGTTATTATTAAAAGTTTGATCATAAAGTTTCACATTTAAAGCTCTACATACCAATGTCTAGGCTGTTGTAGCTAATTAAAAAGTCATATTTTATTCATGGTCTACTTATGTATGTGTGATGATTATGTTATTGCTTATTAAATTATAAGCAAAAACAAAGCATTAGGAGTCGTGAAACTAAGATTTATTATGCATGAAAAAAGAGTTTTGAGTTTGTAAAGTATGGTGTTGATGTGAAATATAAAGAACGTTTGGTTTGATTTGGTTGAATTGGATGTTGGAGAATATTAATAATTTTTGAAGTTGTTGATGATATTCCTTGTTTTTATATGCGTATACCCCGCATTCCACCACATTATCCCAAATTTTATCCTACCCATCACCCTAGCCATGTTACAAGCTTATTGAAGTCCTTTTTGATCTTCGTGCACATGCTAAGGTTATTGTGAAGTGAATCCTTTGTCAAGGTCGTCGAGTATTAATTGCGTTTCGAGTCGACAATTAGGATGAGTGGATACCCTTAAACACTTGCATGAGGTGTGAGATGTGGGTTTCGGGTTCTTAAAATTGCATTTTAAACATATTATGTATTGCATTACATATTTTGTTGGGAGGTGAGAGTTAGAGCTTCATTTTTATAAGTTCATCGTTAATTGTGTGGAGTGACAACCCGTGAGCTACTCTAGTCATTGATTCATTAAACCGGCTTGGTTGGTTTTGTGTGAATCGTATTGAGGAAGGACGATAATTGGATGCTTTATTGGCTGGCTTTGATCCATGTGTCTTCGAATGTTCTCTTGAGTTATAATGCTTATTTTGTTTAATGGGGTGTAGTCAATTTCGTGTGTTTTGCTCGACATGAGCAAAGGTTCAGTTTAGGGAAATTTGATATACGTGTTTTATGTTGTGTTTTTCCCTCATTTTCAGTTGATTCTTGTGCTAAATAGTTAAGTTTGTGGCTTTGTTTTGATTATATATCGTCTTTCGATGTTAAGTTATGTTTTGGAACGGTTTTAGCATCTTTAGTAGACTTTTAGAGCTTTTTACGGTTATTTTATGCTTCCTCGGTTATTACACGTGGTTTTCGGTTTGTTTTATATGTTACAGGAGCGTAATAGGGAGTTATGAAGTCATTAAAAGCTAAAACGAGTCAAATTGTTCTTGCCTCGGGATGTGTGCCAAGTTACGAGAAGCTACAAATAAGATTTGAAGGAATCGAGCGAAGAAATAAGGAAATTCGTCAAAGTTTTGTTGAGAATAATGCATGCGGGCGCAGCCCTTTATACCTTATTCTTCTGTGCACCCGCGGAATAGATCAAAAGCATTAAAAGTCACTCAATACTCACCATGCGGGCACAGGGAGCAAATCTGCTTTGACCTATGAGGACGCAGGTGTTGCAGTTGTTGATCCGATTGGCTTTTCCAAGCGGTTTTACTTCGTGGGTTTTATTTTAATTAAAACCTAATCCTATAAATACTCTATGTAAAGGGGGCACGACGCTAACTAGTTTTTGGCGTATTTTTAGACTTAAGAATCCTAAACACTTTTCTCTCTAGAATTTAGAAGCTATTACCTTGTTTTCAACAATTCATATTTCAATTAATGCAATTTAATCATCCTTCTAGTAATTTCTATCCTTTTGCTTTTCAATTCTTTTTAGTTTATGATTCTTCTTAGTATTTTAGTCTTTAATTTAGTTTATTTACTTTGTTAATTTAGTTGCTTAGTTTAATTTCTTAGTAATTAGATTCGTTTTAATTCTAGTTTTAATTAGTTTATGATTATGAATTTGTTATTTGAATTTGTTCTTGTTTTAATTTCTTTAGCCATATGTGAGTAGTATTTTTCTCTAGGGATAGGGGATCTATGATCATGTTGTAAATTTATTTTATGTTCATTAATTGATTCTTGGCCTTTAATTGAATTCCTATTTTTGATTTCTATTGATTGCAATTAGATTGTGGCCAGTTTTAATTGTGAGTTGTTTAATTGTCGAAATCAAGGCCGAGAGGTAAGATTACCACAATTAGACCATTGAATAATAGGCAAAAACGAAATTATGCGAGCGAGAGCTGGTGAAGGAGTTTCAATGGAGTATAGACGCCGGAAAGAAGAACGAAGTATAGTAAGTTCGAGAGAATTAGTGAGTCCTAGTTCAATGAATGCCAACAAATTGATTAGTGAGTGTTTTATTAGTTTGTTGATTGATCATAGTGAACCAACTGCCCTAGGTTTCCATTATTAGAGTTTAGCTCGTAATTTTCCTGTCATTTCTTCAATTTTAGTATTTGTCTTCTTAATTTCAATAGTTTTTACCGAACTTTCCACCAAGGCGCCTTATACATTTTAGGCTTTTTAGAGCTAGTAGAATTTAATAGCTTCCCTGTGGATTCGATCCCTACTTCCCTAGCTATATTAGTTAGAGTTGTTTCGTATTTTTCTGAGAGGTGCACGATAGCCTTGTTCAGGAAATTTCCGATTTTTTTTTTTTGTTCAAACTCTTCTTTCCCTTTTTTTCTCTCTTTCTCTCTCTAATTTTTGGAATCCTAAATCACCAAGTTGCAAAATAAATCTGAAAATTGCGGTTTTAAGAAGTATTTATAGGCCCCAAAGTAGGATTTGGTGTAATCCCACAAATACCTTTAATGCTAGAAATTACTTTTATGTCCTTGTTTTAAAATAATTTAGGAAACTCTAAAAATTCTATTTTTAGAAATTTTTCAAAATATTTAATGAAACATAAAATATTATTTAAAACACAAAATATTAAAAGCATACGTATAAAATATGGAAATAAATCCTTAAAATACGTGAAAATATGGGGTATTACAGTCTACCCCCCTTAAAAGAAGTTTCGTCCCGAAACTTTATGTAAATTATCGTATGGAATTTGAACGGAGACTACATTTACTTTAAGCTTTTTCATTATAATACTATGTTGTTGTAGACTTTAGACATTTTCTTAACTTTTGCTTAACAACTTTTAAGTAGACAGACATAAAACTTTACTTAAAAGTCGTAAAAACTCGCAAAAACTTTCAAAATTGAGGGTAAAATGCGCGAAATTAGATCGCACTCTACCCCCCTTAAGGATCGAGTTACGTCCCCATAACTCTACTTACTGACCTGAAATAACTCTAGATACTTTTCTCTCATCATATCATCATTCTCCGAAGTAGCTTCTTTGGTTTCTTTGTTAGACCACAACACCTTCACTATTCTGACAATTTTCCTACGAGTATCCCTGATTTTACTATGAAAGATCTTAATTGGCCTCTCTTCATAGGTCAAACTTTGGTCTAACTCTATTTTTTTAGGCTGTAACACATGTGATTCATCTGGAACATATTTTGTTAGTTGAGACACATGAAAGACATTGTGAGCCTTACTCAACTCCATTGGTAATGCCAGTTTATAGGCAACCTTTCCAACTCTTTGCAAGATCTCATACGGTCCTATATATTTTGGGCTTAATTTCCCCTTCTTCCTAAACCTCATTACTCGTTTCATTGGTGATACTTTTTGTAACACCTTATCGCCAACTTCAAACCCAACTTCCTGACGTTTTTGGTCCGCGTAAGACTTTTGTCTATCTTATGCTACTTGAATCTTTGCTTACATTACTCTTATCTTAGCTTCTCTGTGGTTTCTTTAATCAATTGATATCCTAGAATCACTGACTCACTTATGTCACTCCAACATAAGGGGCTTCTGCACTTCCTTCCATACAAAGCCTCAAAAGGTTCCATGCCAATACTTGCATGGTAGCTATTGTTATATAAATACTTAATGAGATCCAAGTGATCTTCCCTATTCCCTTGAAAATCCATTATACAAGCTCTTAGCATGTCCTCCAAAACTTGTATGGTTCTCTCTGTTTGTCTATCGGTTTTTGGATGGAAAGTTGTACTTATTTTCAACGTTGTACCAAAGTTCTCCTGGACACTTTTCCATAACTTTGAAAGAAACCTAGAATCCCTATCTGACACGATATCCTTAGGAACTCCATGTAGCCTCACAACATGTTTTATGTAAGCCTTTGCAAGTTGTTCCATCCTCCGAGTCTCCTTCATTGGTATAAACACCGGTGACTTAGCAAACCTATCCACCACAACCCATATGCTATCATTTTGATTCCTCGACTTTGGCAAGCAAGTTACAAAGTCCATTGATATGCAATCCCACTTCTATCCTGGTATTTTCAGTGGTTGGACTTCTCCTTGTGGTCTCTTATGCTCAAATTTCACTTTCTGACAAGTAAGACACTTGCTTACAAATTCAACCACTTCCCTTTTCATCCTAGGCCACCAATACACCTTCTTCAAATCCTTATACAGCTTATCGCCTCCAGGATACACTAAATACGGGGTATTATAACCTTCCTCCATAACTCTCCATTTTAGATCCTCACACTTCTGTGGTACACACCACCTTCTTTATACCTTAAGCTTCCATCCTCATGGATCTTGAAGTGCATAGCTTTTCCCACCTTTAATTTTTCTTTTATTCTGTCCAATTTCACATCTTCTTCCTGTTTCTTCTTAATCTCCTCAAATATTGTTGGTTGGATACTAAGATTACAAAGTATTCCTTCCAACTCTCTCTCCTTCACTATCTCCAATTTTATTCTCTCCGTATCCCTACATAGTTCATTAGCGACGACTAAAACATTCACTCCATGCTTCGTATTACGACTCAATGTATCCGCTACCACATTGGCCTTCCCTTCATGGTATTGGATATCTAAATAATAATCATAATCCTACACCTTACTCCATACAAGTAATGCCTCCATATCTTTAAAGCAAACACGATCGCTGCTAGCTCAAGATCGTGAGTAGGGTAGTTTTCTTCGTATGGCTTCAATTGTCTTGAAGCATATGCAACAACCTTTCTATTTTGCATTAACACACATCCCAAACCATTTTTAGAAGCATCACTATACACATCATAAGAATCACTTCCATCTGACAAAGTCAGTATTGGAGCTGTAGTCAAACGCTCCTTTAAAGTCTGTAATGCCTCTTCACACTTATCACTCCACTCAAACTTACAGTCTTTCTTCATTAACGACTTCATTGGTTTATCAATTCTCGAAAAGTCCTTCACAAACCTCCTATAATACCCTGCCAACCCTAAGAAAATCCGTACATCCGTTACATTCTTAGGTGTAGGCCATTTTTTTACTACTTTGATTTTGGCTGGGTCTATTTCAACTCCCTCTTTTGACACGAAATGTCCCAAGAGTGCTACTTTCTCCAACCAAAACTCACATTCCGAGAACCTAGCATACAATTTATTCTCCCTTTATGTCATCAAAATTGTCCTCAAATGTTCCACATGCTCCCCTTTACTCTTAGAGTATACCAAAATGTCATCAATGAAAACAACCACAAATTTATCCAAGAATCGGTGGAAAATCCTATTCATTAAGTCCATTAAAATTGCAGGCGCATTGGTTAACCCAAAAGGCGTAACAATGAACTCATAGTGCCGATACCTCGTATGAAAAGTCATTTTCGGTATGTCCTCATTAGCGATTCTCAACTAATGGCACCCTGACCTCAAATCAATCTTTGAAAACACAATAGCTCCTTTTAATTGATCAAACAAGTCATTAATCCTTGGTCAAGGATACTTATTCACAACATCTTCAAGAAATCTCTCAATGTCAATACATATTTCCGATGCTCTAAGCCAATCTTGGGCACACACTAAAGCTTCCACGGTCTTTGGCCCCAAACTACTACGAAATTGATCAAGCACACGTCCCTATGTGCTAAATGCGGACTCACTTGAAACCGTGGACACCGGAATAGCTAGAATGTCCTTGGCCATGAGTGACAATACCGGAAATTTTTCACTTTTATCCTTCCACCATTGCAAGATGTCAAAGTACTCACCCTCACCCCCTTTCTCCTTTGGATCCCCAAAATACTCTTCCAACTCGGATTTCTCCGCAACACCCCCACCCTCCTCCTTATAAAACTCATCATAAAGTTGTTTCAAATTCTTATTATTACTCACCTCTTGTATATGTTCTTGAGCATCAATATCAACCATAGAACATCTATCATAATTGCCATCATTCTTTAAAGAAATACAAACATCATAATAATAATCAAATAATTTCTTGAACACATCATACAATTTTTTAGATAATTCATCCACTTTACTCAACTCCCAAGGATAAAGTTTCTTAAGTGAAAACTTCACAAAATTATACTTATACCTAGGATCAAGAATAACGGCAACCAACATCAACACATTTGTTTTCACAACATCTCCATAATACTTATCAAACTTTTCCCGCATTTGCGTTGCCATATCACGAATTTCCAAATTTGTTGAATTCTCCCATTCAACCAAACAAGTAAGCACACTCAAAATCTCATGATAATGCATATTAGAAGTGACATACAAACTACCGGACATCCTCTTAGTAGCCTCATAAAATTCTTTCAAAGCCATAGCTAAGACCCTAACATGCATCCAATCTTCCTTAGTTGGAACCCCATCTTTTAACTCTCTACTAAAATCATGGTCATCTTCCTTAAAACGATTAAAAGCTTTTTCAAATTTGCAAGCAGTTTCAAGCATAAGAAACCTAGAATTCCATCTAATAGAGACATCAAGGCATACAGAACCTTTACAAGTAACTTTTGCAAGCATAGCAGAGTGAGCAAATGATTTAGCTCTAGAAGGAAAACTCCTAACATATCTAACAGCAAGACAAATTCTTGAAATTGAGTCCTTTACCTTTGACAAACCATCTCTAACAATCAAATTCAAAACATGACAAGCACATCTCATGTGAAACAACTCACCCTCTAACAAAAGTTTATCATGAAAATTAGACTTCAAATACCCAACCACTACATCATTAGAACTACCATTATCAACCGTTAAACAAGATAATCGATCCTCAATTCCCCACTTAATAATGCATGTTTCTACAACTTTTCCAATTTCTTTACCTTTATGGCTATCCATCATTCGAAAATTCAAAATCCTTTTATGTAACTTCCAAGTATCATCAATAAAATGAGTAGTCAAGCAAATGTAATTGTAGTTTCGAATGGAGGTCTAACAATCGGTTGTTAAAGCTACTCTAGATTTCAAACCATTAAGTGTGTTCTTCAATTTTTCACTTTCACAAAGAAATAATTTTTTCACATCCCTAGAAACAGTGAAACGAGATGGAATTTGAAATTGTGGAGCAGCAACACTACAAAACAACCTAAATCCTTCACATTCAACTATAGAGAAAGGTTGCTCATCAACAATAACCATCTTAGCTAAAGCAAGTCTACAAGCATTTTGATCAAATTGCTAATTGGAAATTGTTGTAGTTTTAGAAGTTGAAGTTCTAAAGGTGGAAAGTAATTGTTGTTTTTTGTCTACATTTGCAGGATAACATTTGCAAGTATTTCGATGCTTCTTTAAGGATGTAGTGCCATTATTAGGGTCACCGGACAAAACTTTATCACAATATTTGCACCTAACTTTAACTATCTTACCCGATTTCGGATCTCTTACATCCCAATAGTGGCCCCAAAGACTTGACTTCCTCTTATCTCCAAATTGTGGTGGCTCCTTTGTTGTGTTTTCCTCCCCAACATCACTTTGATTGTCAATCGGGTCACGTTCCAATACGGATTCAGCCATCTCTAGTAAAGAAAAAAATATATAACATTAAAAAATATTCAACATAAAAAAAACAGAAATAAAAACAGAAAATCAGAAAACAGGAAACAAGCACAAATGAAAAAAAACAGAAAATATAAAACCAAAAGAAAAAAACAGAAATTATAAAAATCAAAAGAAAAACATTAATTATAAAAACCCCAAAAAAACTATTAAAAAAAACATAAAATAACGAAAAAAACAGAAAAAAAAAATTGAAAAAAAATAAAAAAGAAAAAAACAGATATAATTAAAAAAAGAAAAAAATTAAAAAAACATAGAAAACGAAAAAAAAAGAAAAAAAAACTAAAAAAAAGCCGAAATTATAAAAACAACAAAAAAATCGAAAAAAATAGAAAAAAATGAATAAAAGAGGAAAAACAGAAAAACAAAGAAAACACAAAAAAATAGAAAAAAAACAATTAACAAAGAAAAGAATTAAAAAACACAAAAAACGAAAAAAAAAACACAAAAAAGAAGAAAAAAAAGGAAAAATAAAAAACAGAAAAAAAACGAAAGAAAAAATAGGAAAAAAATGAAAAAAATAAAAAAAATTACAAAAATGAAAAAAAAAAAAAGAAAAATAGAAGGAAAAAAATCAGAATTTAAAAAATGAAAAAAAAAGCTAAAAACTATATAAAAAAAAAAACAAGATAAATCCAGAAAAAAGTGAAAAAGAAAATCAACAAATAATAAAAAAAACTAACTGAAATAAAAATATTTAAATAAAACAACAAATTTTGAAAAATAAATCAAAAAAACCCAAAATTAGATCTAAAAAAGGAATTAGCAACAAAAAAAATGAATCAACTCAAAAACAAAATAGAAAAAAAAGATAAAAACAAACCTCGAACANATGAATCAACTCAAAAAAAAATAGAAAAAAATGAATAAAAGAGGAAAAACAGAAAAACAAAGAAAACACAAAAAATAGAAAAATGTTATAAACTAGGGTTTTAGTAGAGAGTGTTTTTGGGGAGGAGAATTAATTTGTTTTCTTATTCAGTACCAAATATATATATACAAGCATAAACTAGGGTTTCCTGTAGAATAAACCCTAGTATCCAGAACATTCTAGATCATACCTAAAGGGTATAATGGACATCCATAAAATAATAATAATATTTTATAACACTCCCCCTTGGATGTCCATTGTAAAGCAAATATACATCATTTTATAATGCGCATGTGCAATGCTGCCTCATTAAAAACCTTAATAGGAAAACCCAGTGGGAAAAACCATAGCTAAGGGAAAAAGAGTACAGCGCGCATTGACTCCCCCTCATGATATCATCCGTTGAGATCCTTGAGATGACGCAACCCGATTTGATGAACTAATTTCTTGAACGTAGCAGTAGGAAGCGCCTTGGTAAATAGATCTGCTAAATTTTCACTTGAACGAATCTGTTGGACACTAATCTCACCATTCTTCTGAAGGTCATGGGTGAAGAAAAACTTTGGCGAAATATGCTTCGTCCTGTCACCTTTAATGTACCCGTCCTGTGAGCGTGTGCAATACAGGTATGATTGTCTCCACCTTGCTAAACCTTTGTTTTTTCAATGGTAGTCCGCGCAGCGTGTTTTCCACATAAACGACCACACAATCTTCTTGTATGTGCTGAATTAGAGACTTAGCCATACACATTTCTAACTAGCCTCATGAATTGCTAAAATTTCTGCATGATTAGAAAAGTAGCCGCAATGGTTTGTTTCATGAACGCCAGAGATGCGGTACCATATGTAATACATATCCAGTTTGTTGATCGAGCAACATGAGGCGATTGATAATACCTGCACTGCACCAACCAACTAATTTTCTTTGGAGGTGTTAGAAAGAACAAACCTTTCATTTCGAACCTTGTAGATAGCGAATATATGCTAACCCCATTCCAATGCTCTTCGGTGGACATGAGCTAAACCTTGCCTAAAAGATGATAGAGAAAGATATGTCGGGTTTTGTGTGACATACAAGGTACAACCAATGCTCCTATTGCATACGTTATGGTACTTCAGGACCAAGAAATCTCTTACTATTTTCCCGAGGGAGAAAAGGATCTTTATCAATCATCTAGTGATCTTCAACCATTGGGCTAGTAACGAGATGTTTCTTTATCCATATATAAATCTTTGCGAGCACCTTCTCTGTGTATGTAGTTTGATGCACAAGGATTCCTTCTTTTAGGTGTCAATTTGTAGCCCAACAAATTTGTGTCTTACCAAGATCTTTCATTTCAAACTCTTTTTCAGTATTCCACTGTTATTGGAATCTCTTCTGCGAGTCCAATAATATTCAAATCATCACATAGACAGCAATAATCACAAACCTGACCCGAATTTCTATGAAAATACAGGGCTAATAGGGTCATTTCTATAATTTCTTTCAAAAAATTACACTAAGGCGATTGTACCACATACGCCCTGATTGTTTCAATCCATAAAGGGATCTATTTAACTTAATACAATGTGTCTCGTACGAAGCGCAACCAGTTGCTTCACGACCAACTTGAAACCCTTCGGGAGTTTCATGTATATATCACTATAAGTGGGCCGTATAAGAAGCTGTTACAACATCCATTAGTCGTAATCAAGTCCATGTCTTACTGCCAGACTAATTAAGAATCTGAAGTAGTTGCATCCACCACAGGAGAATGGTTCCTCAAAATCAATACCAGGTCTTGTGAGAATCCTTGTGCCAACTAAACGTGCTTTGTGTCTCACATTTCGCCCTTTTCATTTCTTTTCCGCACCAAGACCCTTTATATCCACTGGTTTTACACCTTCGGGTATACGAATACTGGCCCCAAATACTTTCTCTTGCAAGTGATTCAATTCTGTTCAATTGCTTCTTTCATTTTGGCCAATCATCCTTTTCCTACATTCTTCAATGGACTTAGGCTCATGATCCTCTTTTTCATTCATAACATCAAGTGCTACATTATATCAAAACAAATCATCGACGCGATTTATTTCGGTTCCAAGTATTCTAGACATGACATACTACTGTTGAGACATTCCTTCATTTTCAGGTCACTGAGGTTATTCTAGAACACTATTATTTGTCATGTCTTATGGTTCTCTTCTGGAGATCCTGTCACTACTTGCTTCCTCAATCTGGCCATTACTTCATCAAGTGCTCCTTTCTTTTCCGAGGATTTTATCTTGGAACCTACTGGTCTCAACGCCTTCACGGCGTGCTTGACTCATGAGATTGGTCTTCAGGACATCAATCTTGATAGGAGCATTTACAGCTGTATTGTGACTTAGTTACCTATTTAGGTCATGTACAATGCGTCTGGGCAATTGATTTGCAAGCTTTGTAAATTAATATCATTTTGGACTTCAATTCACATGTTTTAGGTCGAGGATCAAGGTGGTTTATGATGATTCATTCCAACTAATTTCACTTTCCAGCTGTTGTTCTCTCCCCTAACGACGTGGAAAACCAACTATGTTAAAGTGACATCTGCAAAACGAGCGTAAAAGATAGATCACCTGTTAATGGCTTAGGTATTAATTATTGATGGGGATTCAACCCAACATATATGCCCAGCCTCCTTTGAGGACCCATCTTAGAGCGTTGTGGTGGAGCAATTGAACATACACCAACATCCGAAAATTCTTAGATGGGAAATATCTGTTCCTGACCACAAACCATATTGTGATGGGAGAATTTATGTTTACTGTTGGCCTGATGCGAATTAGTGCGCAGCATGTATAAAAGCATGTCCCCAAGTAGAAATCGGTAGATCCGATTCATAAGTAATTGCTAGCAAACTTGAAGACGTTTTTATTGTGATTTGCAAGACCATTTTGTGTTAGAACATGTGCTACAGGATGTTCAACATTTTTCAATAGCCAAAAATAATCATTAAAAGCCGTTGAAGTAAATTCACCAGCATTATCCAGACGGATATTCTTAATAGGAAAATCTGGAAATTGTGCTCGTAATCTTATCAATTGAGCAATGAACCTCGCAAAACGCCAGGTTGCGGGTTGATAGTAAGGACACATGGACCATCTAGTCGATGCATCGATTAAACCATAAAATATCTAAATGGTCACAATGGTGGATGTATTGTCCACATATGTCTCCTTGTATACAGTTCAAGGAAAGAATATAGATTCAAATTTATTTTGCTGGTGATGGGTCCATGATCAACTTACCTTGGGAGCAAGCAGCACAAGAGTAATCATTTGAAGAATTTGCTTGGTCTCATCAAGAATGTCCATGTAATTTCAATTATTTTTCGGCACATTGATGAACCGTGGGCCTAACCGGTCATGCCAAACTATAAAGCTATCTGTATAAACTGGTTTACAATAGCATATGTCTCAATAACATTAATCTTTGTGTAGTACAAGCCAGTGAGAGTGCAGATAATCTCTCCAAAACCTGCTTAGTGCCTTGGGTTATACTCGTAATTTGAAGGAATCATATTTCCTTCTTATTGTCTAATATGGTATCCGTGTGACGGATACTTTAAAACTCAATAAATTCTCTGAGACTTAGGGGAGTACAAAGCATCAATATTTCGAATTTGTTTCATAGGCCTATATAGTTGCTCTTCGGAGCCTTCAATAATGTTGCACTACCGATATAGTATCAATCACTTTATATTCTATCATCAATGAGAAAAATATCTCTCTATTTTAAGTATTGTATGAGTAGTTGCACATCAGCTAGACATATTCTTTCACCATTTATTGTTGGAGAGCATTCATGTTCTTCAAAAAAATAATAGAAAGTAAATAACAATCCAAATATCCAAATTCAAAGTAACTAAAAAAGATTAAGTAACAAAAGTCTAAAGCACAAAACAGACTATTAAACTATCAAGTTCAAGCATAAAATAACAAAGCCAAACATAAATTATTCTAACTAAATTGTGAATGTAAACTACTAAATCTTTATTGCTATAGACATAATTATTATTGACTTAATTATTCCCTTCAGGGGTGGTGAAGAAATCTGCAACTCAGGAGGTTGTATCACCATTATCAAAATCACCTTCGCCATTTCATATACCAAGTAGTCTCACACTTTTCCTTTCGTTTTCAGAGACTGCTGATAAAGGTCAACAAGATGCTTTGGTGTACGAAACTATACGAGCGAACAGTGGCCCTTTCCTCCAAACGGTAGACATAGTTCTACTTTTAGCCTTATCAGCTTTTACTACCATCCTCATTATCCCACTTCACGTGAGAATATGAGTTTTTGAAATGACAACCTCTATCTATAATGTCCCGACTCTTCTGCGCCATGACTTCCACACGAACTCGGACCACTGTCTGCTGGCAGGGCCTCTATTGAAATTGTACCAGTATGGGATGCAGCATTCACTTCAGGGAATGCAGAGAGCCAGTTGGCCGTGATTCTGAATTTTCAATAAAACAGCTCATCATTTTGTTAAGCTCACATCCGAAGACAAGATATCATCGGAATATTTTTTAAAGCCCTTTTCACGATATTGTTTACTCAATAAGAGATTATCCTTGTGAAAAGTGGTATATGTCTTTTCCAACATATCACATCAGTTATTTTTTTTTCCACATAATTTCAGTTTAGAAGTGATTCTAAACATGGCTGAGTTATACTCACTTACTGATTTAAAATCTTGTAATCTTAAATTAAGCCATTCATAACGAGCTTGAGGGAGGATAACATTTTTCTGGTGGTCGTACCTTTCCTTTAAATTATTCCAAAGCACCATTGGGTCTTTCACAGTTAAATATTCAGTCTTAAGGGCCTCATGAAGGTGATGGCGAAGGAATATCATAGCTTTAGCTTTGTCTTGACTGTTTTCTTGATTTCCTGCTTTGATAGTTTTTCCAAGACCTTTTGCATCTAGATGAATTTCAGCATCCAATACCCAAGACAAATAATTCTTTCCAGTAATATCAAGAGCCGCAAATTCAAGCTTTGCTAAGTTCGACATGTTACACTATATAAAATTATATTAGATATTAGGGCCTAACATGTACTATAATTAATATGAGTGAAGCAAAGATTGAATATGAATGTGAGCTCACTGATATTAGGGCGAAATTTTATTTGGTTTAAAAACCCGGTCCCTCCCCCATACTTCATTTATCCACACCCATATCTGACTTCATTCCTTCAAAACCCATTTCTTAAACACATTCTACACCATGAACTCTACATAATCCAATCCATTTATAATATCATGTTCCTTCCAATCAATACATCACACTTTCCATCCATATTGCACTTGCAACTTCTCTATCCTACTTTGCCAATGTGTGAACTAACTGTACCCAAACAGACATTACTTTGCAGTTTTCATTATACTACTCTCGCACTTCTCTTATATTCACTTCTTCTCTTTAAGTCTTTCACTCTTTCCCTTAACCTCCCTATTTTCTCCATCTGACATTCCAATTTTTTCAATTTTAAGTTGCTCTTCGAAAATTTCTTTACTTTTTTTGACATTTAGGTTTCCAATTCTTCTACCTTTCATTGTTCTCATTTCGTCAATTGCAAATCAAGTTTACCTAAATTCATGGTTTTCGTTGAATGAGGTCAGAGAGGTTAGAGATTCTACTGTTTCGAGTAAGTTTCATGAAGTTAGGGTTTTGAATTTTTGTTTTATTTTTCATTAATTTGGTCTTCCGTATTGATTTGTGCATTTCCATTTTGATTTTATTTATCTTGCGATTTCATTATTAAAATAAAATGTATATATATTAAATCTATGTAAACATGAGGTGATGTCAAAAATATATAATTTACATATAATTTACAGAATATAATTTACAATAATAAAAGTATTAGATGATTGGAATAAAGCAGTATAACTAAAACATGAAGATCTGAAATAAAAGTAAGAGAACTGGGAAGGGGAATTTACCGGGATTCCAGCAAAAGTAAAAGAGACGATAAAAACTTTAATGTATCTGTTAATCAACTCCTAATAGTAGTTAGCTTTGTATGCTCAGTCATTAGGGTTTCGTGCTGATAACGTGTTATAAACTAGGGTTTTAGTAGAGAGTGTTTGTGGGGAGGAGAATTGATTTGTTTTCTTATTCAGTACCAAATATATATACAAGCTTAAACTAGGGTTTCCTGTAGAATAAACCCTAGTATCCAGAACATTCTAGATCATACCTAAGGGGTATAATGGACATCCATAAAATAATAATATTTTATAACACTCCCCCTTGGATGTCCATTATAAAGCAAATATACATCATTTTATAATGCGCATGNAAAAAAAATAATTAACAAAGAAAAGAATTAAAAAACACAAAAAACGAAAAAAAAAACACAAAAAAGAAGAAAAAAAAGGAAAAATAAAAAACAGAAAAAAAACGAAAGAAAAAAATAGGAAAAAAATGAAAAAAAAAAAAAAAAAATTACAAAAATGAAAAAAAAAAAAAAAAAAAAAAAGAAGGAAAAAAATCAGAATTTAAAAAATGAAAAAAAAGCTAAAAACTATATAAAAAAAAACAAGATAAATCCAGAAAAAAGTGAAAAAGAAAATCAACAAATAATAAAAAAACTAACTGAAATAAAAATATTTAAATAAAACAACAAATTTTGAAAAATAAATCAAAAAAACCCAAAATTAGATCTAAAAAAGGAATTAGCAACAAAAAAAATGAATCAACTCAAAAACAAAATAGAAAAAAAAGATAAAAACAAACCTCGAACAAAAAAAACGAAACACTAACATAAACAAATCGAAAAAATAAAAATAAAAAGGAAAAATATGCATTAATAATTTAATATAATGAAAACAAAATAGAAGAATAAAAAAAAAATAAACATACCTTGATGGATGTTGGAAGATTGAGGGAAGAGCAATGAGAGAAAAAGAGGAGGAGTGAGAAGTTGAATGATTTTTAGGGTTTGTGATTGAAAGAGGAGTGATAACACTAGTGGAAAAATTAACATATGCTATATTACATTTACTCCGGTTTTTTAGATAAAATAAAAAACCGGAGCAATAAGTCTTTGGAGGGAAAAATAGTTTACTTTTTGCTCCGGTTAAAATTAAGACCGGTGCAAAAGGTTATATACTCCGATTATTTGACTTTTTGCTGCAGTTATTTAAGCGGAGTAAAAAAGTAACTCAATATATATTCTTTTTAATAAAAATCTTTAACCAACTCATCCCTCATTCTCTTAATCCATTAACCCTAACTCCACATTCTCTTTTTCTCTCTCTTCCGTAAATCCTCCATCTCTTTCTCCTCTTCATTATCTCCTCATCTTCCTAAATTGCCTAAACACTAAACACTAAACAACCCAAAACACTAAACTCCATCCCCAAACCCTTCCAAAATATCTTCACAATCAAGTCTTCATCCATCCCCTTTCTCTCTCTCACACATCTCTTGTATCTCATATGTCATCGTACCAACTCGAAACTACACAGTACAAACCCTAAATTAGAATCGAAACACCTACCCCTTACAAACAAATATCTTCAAAATTACAGATTTTTTATCGTCTTCTCTGAAAACCCAAACATTTCTAATCGAAATATCCAAATAAAAATGCAATCGAATTCAAATGTAAGGTGGTAAGTAGATCGAATCACAAGGTGAAGGTGGTAGTGGTGGTGTTGGTAATTGCATTCGAACTCGCGCCGTGGTGGTGTTTTCCCTAATTTTTTGATTTTACTCATTGTTTAATTTTCTGTGATTTTCTAGGGTTTATTATCTTGAGCATCAATGGCTCCTCCTGCTAAAGGTATTCTTCCATATCACTTTCAACCTTCTGATTTATTCAATTTACAAATTTGATGTGTGAAAATTAGGGTTTGAGGTTTATATTAGTGTTAATTTATGTATGCACTATTTTTGGCAATAACGTTGTTGCTGATTTGTTCAAATGCGTGCTTAATCTACAATTATGTGATTTATGTTTAGGTGTTTTGTTATTTACAGTACAATAATTTTGTACAATGTTTATGATATAATGTTTGCTAGAAAAAGAACAGTGTTTTTGAAACATTTTTTATTTTATTTTATATCATTTTTTATTTTATTTATAATTTCATAAGGAAATGATGTACGGTATGATAGTTTTTGTTTGATTTGATCATTTGCTTTTATTTTTTGAATTGAACTTATGAAGCTATTGCTTTTGGTTTTTGAGTAAATAATTTTGTGAAAAAGGCCTTAATAATAAAATATGATTAATGATTACATTTGCATTAACAAAATTGGTACATGTAAGATTAATGTGAGCTTGTTTGAATTTCGTGTTTCGAATAAAGGTTATCAACGTTGCCAAATAGCCTTCAGAACCATATTTTATTGATCTTTCCTTAGCACTAGGACTTTAGTTCCATATTCTTAAATTGGAGTAGGTTTTTCAGACCCATTGTTGTCTCGAGTCTCAACTTTAGATTTAGGCCCTGTTCTTTTGCGTTAAAATAGGCTGAATTGGACTGATTTGAAATGAATATCACATGACATCGATATAGGTTGTTGTTAACTTAATTGAAGTGAAAGCAAGCCCAAGGAAGTTTTTCCTTTTGTTATTCAATACTTTAGCCATGTATTCAAGTAAACTATATGCATATTTGTCAATCTAATAGGAAAAGACGGAATGAGAGTTCATGCTTATAATTTGGTTTTGTGAATTTTTTTATTTTATAGTTGATTTATGGGTATTGTGGGATTAATTTTCCATTCTTTTGGGATTTCTGTTTGGACTCTGTTGTGATTGTTGTTGTTTGGACTGTTGTTGTTGTCATTGTTGTTGTTTGGACTGTTGTTGTTATCATTGTTGTTGTTTGGATTGTTGTTGTTATCATTGTTGTTGTTTGGACTGCTATAGTTCTGTGTTAGGGGTCTGGTGTTGTGCTTTTGGTTTGTGACATAGTGAGTGACACAGTGAGTAACTGAGTGAGATTAGCTTGTGTCTGTGAATTTTGGTTTTAATTTTGGTTTCATGTTGTTCTCATTTATTTTTGTTTGATGTTGTTATGATTCATTTGTTTTGTGAATGAATGAATGAAGTTAATGAATGAGTGAGTGAGTGGATATGAATGAGTGAATAAATAAATGAAAGGTTGAATGAATTTGTTGAATATGTGAATTATGAATGATTTTGGGTTGTAAATAAATGATTGAATTGTTGTATGAATGAATGGTTGAGTGTGTTGTGTGTGTGAATGAGTGATTTTCTCTATGTGTGCCCGCTTCTGCGAAAGATTGTTTCTCTGTATTATCCTTTCTAGTCGTCTAATTGCCACAAGCTCTCAAATCAAATTCAGGAAGGCACATAGTAGTATTCATTGCTCTCTTACTCTCTATGCTTATTGTTGTTGCGCTTTACGGTGAAGATTTATTGTTGTTTAGTGTAGATTCTTGTGATGTAATTACATGGTTACATTATGAAAAATGGAGTATCTTACATTGCGACTTAGTGAATGTTTAATTTATTAAATAAGATTCAATGAATGAAAGAATGAAACATTGAGCGAAAAAGTATGCTTGTATGACTAAATTAAGCGAAACAGTGAACGTATGAATGAATGAGTGAATGCATGTACTATTTTATGAATGAAAAAGTGAGTGAGTGTATGCACCATTTTATGAATGAATAGGTGAGTGAATGTATCTATACTTCTCTAATTTCACATGTTATCAAACATTTATAAGTATACGCTCTGATGGAGGTTGTTGGGCTGCAGGTGCTCTTAGCCATGCTGCTGCTCATAACCGATTATGCTGTTGCTCATAACCGATTATGCTGTTGCTGGCTGCTTACTGATGTTGTTGCTCTCCTCCCCTGCTGCCGCTGTAGCAATATTAAATTGGCACAAATTTTGGGTGTTTTTAACTTGTTGTAATTTTCTAGAGTGAAATTTGGGTGAGATAATTGAAATTTTATTGAAAATCAATAGTATTATGTATATGTAAGATATAATGGGTCATTTTAGCACTAAAAATATCAACAAAAAAAAATAATTTTCACGGGTACTTTTTGCTCTGGTTCCTTAAAAAACCGGAGTAAAAAGTTTAATTTTTTGGTGGAAAATAGCTTTTTCTGCTCCGGTCACTTAAAGAACCGGAGCAAAAGGTCTACTTTTTTGGTGGGAAATATACTTTTTGCTCCGGTTTTTTAAGGAATCGGAGCAAAAAGTCACTTTTTTTTTTGTGGGAAATGTAGTTTTTGCTCCGGTTCTTTAAGCAAAATGTCTCAGGACTTATTGCACCTCCTGGGTATACTTCGGTCGAAAAACGGAGCAAAAGGGGGGTTTTTGACCGGAGCAAATGAGCTTTTTTTCCACTAGTGAAAATTTGGGTTTTGGGTGTTAGAGAGGAAGATGGGCTTATTTGATATGGGCCTACTATTAAAGACATAATATGCAGTATGCCGGGTCTGGTACCGAGTACCCACCGGGAATAAGTACCGGTACTGGTACTGATTATACCGGGTACCCGGATCAGAATTACCCAGAACTGGTCCCAGTACTGGTCTCAACCGGGTATTCATATATGGTACCGGTATCGGACCCAGTTCAGTCGGGACCGGGTAATTTACCCGACGAGTCCAACCGGGTCCAGGTCCAAAATCGGGTACCCCAGTCCCAATGCTCACCCATAACTATAGTGGTTTATGATCAAAATATGATCTTTTAGAATGGTTTTAAAGTGTTTTTGAGGAATTTTATAAAGCTGTTATTTTTGTAAAATTATCGAAAATCAAGTATTTTGCAATGAAAAAATTAAAATAAAGTATGGAATTGAATAGAGACCATATAGGGAACATTTTGAACAAGTTTCTAACATACAAAGTTAGTTTAGAGTTGTTGTAAAAGTTAGTCAACAAGGTTTTAATTTAGTTTCGATTTTCTCTATGTAGGAGACTTCGAGTTAGTTGATTTCTAGAAGTTGTGGCGGATCACCACTACTTTACAAGGTACGTAAGTACTAAAGGCAAGAATATAATAGAATCATGCTTAGTTGATGATCTTATGTGTTATGAATGTGAACATGAATAGTTGTTTATTTGACTTTCATGAGAAGTATGTTAGTAAGAAAGTATAATTTTTCATAGTGTTTTGACATTCCACCTTTATAGCAATATTAATTTATCATGAGTAATTAGAATGTTAAATTTCTTTTTCAAGTTGGCCAATAGCTTAATGAAGAATAAAGAAAGTTATCTAAGTTAATTAGTTACTTAATCAACAAGAAGGGTAGTTAGTGAATATTTATTCACACGAAGTAATGAGCAAATATTTATTTAAATATATAGCCACTCACAGTTTAATGTGTGGTCAAAGAAAAGGGTAATTATTTAGCCACTCACAGTTAATGTGTGGTAAAGGATGTTCAGTTTAATTAAAGGACACACAAGATTACTTTTAGAATCACTTTAAATCAAAGATAATTAATATGGTTTTGTTTGATGTTGTGCATGTTTTTATGTGATGTTGTATGCGAGTTATAACAATGTTAAACCGGTTAATCACGTAAAGTGAAAGAGGATTCGCACCAAAACTCTTGGAACGTATATGCCTTGAGTATGAACAATAGGGGGAATCGTGTGGAACATAGATCTATGACTTCTAATAGATGTACAAGACGTTCTACTCTTTTATATTTTTAATGCACTGGAATTCCGTCACTTTATGTGACATAGGTAATTTCTTCTTGGAGTAGCACCCAAGTTGGAGTAGCATCCAAAGCTTAAATATATTAAGTAATATTATTTGAGTTGAGTCTATGCACAAGTGAAGAGTTGTCAATAGTAAGAAGTATGTGATTTACACTTTTATTTTATTTTCATTAGTAATCATGTTTTGCATAGTCTTTGGTATTTATGTACTCAGCTTTGCTGATTGTGTGTGTTTTGTGTGCATGGCTTTGTCTATGACTTGGCACTACGATGACCCACTTGGTGGCGAGTAGTTGTTTAGAATAAGAGAAAACTACAGGTACAAGTGGGCATAAGTTAATCATGCCGGGCTAGATTGAGAGTGCTTGCATCGTAGTTTTCTTAGTTTAATGCTTTGTGGACTTGTAAGTTATTTATTATCTGATGTTGACTCTTGTTTTCAAATTTTAAGTTTATTTGGTTTTGAAGGGCCATTAAGATGGTTCCAAAGTGTAATAAAGATTTATTTTGGTTTCTTTTGGTTTTTGACTTGGTTTGTTTTGAGTTTATTTTTAAGTTTCAATTGCAGTTTTAATTTGGTTTTGGTTTTTAAAGACTTCCGCTGTAGTACTTTGATAAAAGCCTTAACCGTTATCACGGTGGCGGTAATACTTTCGTATTTCCTAGTTAATTAGGAGTTTTTAATAATTATTATTCTTTATTTATATTATAACATTTCATCGAGAGAAAGGGAGTTAGGAAATTCCAGGGTGTTATATCACTTGTTCAGCCCCGTTCCCATCCTTTTAGAGGTCTAGGACAAAATCAAAAATTGGGGCCCAAAAGGCAAAATATATAGTTCATTAAATTAATTTTTTTATTCATACACAAACCCAAATATAAAACAATAATAGCATTTTTCTAAAAAAAAAAATAAATAAAAATAATAGCAAATAGAATGTTACGCAACATATGTGTTCAAAGGCAAACCAATTTTGTAGAGTTCATCCGATCAACCCCTAATCCAAAATTAATCAAAGGTTAAAATCCACCAAGTAATAAGTTTAATCACATGTAAAAAGCAATAAGTTTAACCACATGTGCACAAAAGTTACACAGGTGCTACTGGCTAACTACCGACTTTCTAGGGTTCTTCAAATTATCAAATGTTCATTTTTCAAACATATCTTGGCATCTGATGTGAATATTAATAAAAGAAATCACCACTCACAATGATAGAATTTAGTTCGGGTTTCCCTAAAGCCACGCACCAAGAAAAATGATCTAAGTCGAATAATTTTGTGAATTAATTAAAGCTATGCACCCTTAATTCCTAAAATTATCCTCACAAGAGTCTAAAGCCTAAGCAACAACTCTTTCAAGGTGTTCAAAATTTTCACACTCGAAAATTTCTTCGGTTTTGGTTTTGTTTTGTAGAAAACAAATAAAACTTAAACAATAATGTTTATTGAATTCACTAATATGAATTTTACACACTATTGTTGAGATTATTTATAGTCATAATCATCAAAAAAATCCTAACTAAACTAAGCTAAAAATACACGCATAACATAGGCAAAATCGTCTTAATCTAGTGACTCACTGATGACTCACAAGATAAGAATGCAACATCATCACTGCATGTCATGCAACTTGCTAAAATATCCTAACAAACCATATCTAAACAAAAAATATCCTAACAAACTTATTCTTACCTTGCTAATCAAGATAATCAACAAATTACAACCAGAATTACACAAAAATATGATTTACCCAACTCATCACAAAATCGTCAAAATTGACGCCATGTGGGATCGTCCAATTTTGCGCAATTTTTGCGTTTTTCTTCAAATCTTCAAGAAACATTTCAAGATTCAATCTTTTAATCAAGAAACCTTCAAGAAGTCATTTTCCATGTGTATAAGGCTGTAAATGATGATTAAGACACTTGAAGAAATAAAAGACTCAATGCCTAAAAATGAGAAAACCCTATCAAGTAAAGTGGGAAAAACTCATAGGCAAAACCATCCTATTCCCCTAATTCTGCCATTTTTTCCTTTGCTTCAATGATCAAGTATTTTCGTGTGTCACCATACACACCCGTGATGATATCTTTGAAGATCCCAAAAGCCTTGAATCTCCATAAGCCATTATTTCCCCCATACTTGCATCATTCTTAGAAGCCATTATCAAACCTTCGAAGTTAGCACCTTGTTTCGTATCAGCATCAATTGAACATTATCATATTAATTGATGGTACGCATTTTTGGCTTTAACATAATCAACTAAATAAATAAAATTAAAGCTTGAATTGAATATAAACCCTCAATCTTCAATCCAACACAATTGATATCCAATTTGCAGATTTTGGAAACACGAAAAATTCAAGAAATAGCAAAAATTCATATAAAAGAAGGGAGTTGTTAATGTATGCACGAGTTATAAGGAGAATCCTTGGAAATAAATTGGGATTTATAAGACTCAATATCAAAAACTATATCTTAACTTCAACAATTTAGGGATTTGATAAGTTATGGTACTTTAATTAAAAAAAAAAAGACAAAGAATGTTTTGAAGAAACTAAAACTTCCCATAATTACTAGAGAATGAGTGGGAGGAAGATGGAAAGCACTAGAAATTGAAGATTGAAACTTGTCGTATGTGTCGCACAATACGCTTATGAATATATGAAGTAGTTAAGGGAATTGGTATATTGGACCTTTTTGGTGGGGGCCTAGGGAAACCGCCCCACTCATCCTGGGCCAGAAACGGCCCTGGACCTGTTTTAGTATGGATTTATAGAGAAATTATAAATGGATAAATTAGTCACTTTTATAAAAAATATTTCATTCACCAAATTAGAATAATTTGAATCAATAAGACTAAAGTTAAAAGATTTTCAAATAATTATATGTTAAGATCTTAAGAAATTACTTCCATTGTTCCTAAATTTTTGATGCGCTTGAAATTTTTACATTATTCATAAAATGGACTCTCTAAGTACTTTCAATATGTAAAATATAATATAGTCGTTTGAAACCTTCTTTGATTCGTCTCAATAATTACTTTATTAATATTCAATTATTATAATTTTTATATATGCACAACAACGTATGAAACAAATAGTAATAGAGACGTATAAAAAAAAAAAAAAAAAAAAAAAACA